>CAJUYG010000143.1:191571-227853 GCA_910591675.1 Galerucella calmariensis
GGTTTACAAGTTAATTTTGTAGACGGTAGCATTTATAGAGGTAGTGCAGCTGCGTAAGCGAGGGGACGTTTGGATGCGATTATCTCGAAAACTATTGCATTTTGGGAAAAATGATAGGGACTATTTTTGTAGATAATTTAACGACCTTCACTTTTTACCTGAACAAAAATTTTCCAAATTGCATATTTCTGGAGATAATGGCGGGAAACCGTTTTTTGGGGGGCTTAGGGGCTTAGCCAAGGCGCAATCTTGGAGAACTTTTTCTCCCTTTGAAGTACCTGTCAAGACCTACAAATCAAGCCAAAACAAATTATTGGACAAATATATTGATAGGTTTTCTCCTTCAGTTACTGGACTATTTCAATTATTAGGTATGTCAATTTTTTCGCGCGGAAAATAAAAACCAAACCACTGGCTCTTTAATTGAAATTAATCAATCAAAAAAATCAATAATGAATGAAAATATAATAGAACAATAAATTCAGAATTATCAAGTCTTTAATTTGTCAACCTATATTATTTTCGGTCCTACCTGGATATCTGAAAATTTTTAGAAAAAAAAATATTCCAATTGGAAAAAATATAGAGGTCAACTACAGGCTCATTTAAAAATTCATTCCCAATAAAATCTGTTCTGAAAAAAATTTCTTAATATCGAAAAATCGAGTTGAAACCGGAAAAATAGTATATTATACGCCAAGGTGGTGAAGACTATTATTATTGACCGAGCACCAAGATTATTTCGCGAGGGGCTTTGCCCCAAGCGGAATAAGGTGCGAGGTTTATAAATGTCTTCAACACCATGGTGTATATACAATGTTCTCCACTGCCAAATTTAAGACAAACAATAAAAATAATTCACAAACGTACCACGAAAATCGTTCACCCCGTCGTCTGACTGACAAGTACACCGTCAGTTTTCGATATATTATGAACATTATGTCATTTTTGGTAGAGCGCGAATTTTAAACTAATGGCATTATTATTCAAATAATTTTATCTTGATAGGTAATTTCAAGCAGCAAATATGTTGTCTCTTGGGTATACAAAATTATGATGCACAAGTTTTTGTTAAACTACTATCCCTGAATTCTCAAAATATTTGAAATTGTCCATTATTGATCTAGGTTAATAATAGAAAAAGTTATTAACCACTAATAGAGAAATTTAACTTACCAGTTGGCTAGAAGAAGCAATAGTTGTCAACTTCACAGCTAGTAGTGGAAAAAATTTATTATTGAATAAGCCTCTGATTGCGAAAATATAAATTTTTTTCTATAAATTACCAGATTTTCAGGAAGGAACGAAAAAAATTAAACGGAACCATTAATTACAAAGAGCAGAAATTTCATCGGTGCGCTACAGAAATGTACACATAACACTATCGAGTTTTTCAGGGTGCTGTGGAACGCAACATTCTTATAGACACTGTCCACATCTTATATATTTAAAAAACCATAAATTTAACATACCCAAATGCGAAATATTCACTGAGGGCTTTTTCAGACAGCAATTTTCCGTTTGCGGTATGTCGCAACGATATCGTAAAAGTATTAAAATATATGTAATCATATTATGTGTAATTTTCAGATAATGCGGAAGCGACAAAAAAAACGGACGCTTAGAGTGGCATTTTTTATATCGCAAGAGAGTGCGTTTGTTGGTCAGATACCTCCCGATTTTTTTCCGTGCGATATCAAACCAACCACAAAAATAAATGCACATTTCCAGACGTGTCGCTGCTTGTCGCGAGATGTATCGGTAAAATAAAATTACAGTGTTGCTTATATTACTTCTTAGACGAGCAAGTAAGTAATCGAACGTTGATATTGTTATTCGAAAGTAGTCGAAAGTGTCTTCATATTGTCTCTATTTCTCAAAAATAGTGTAAAAAGCTCCTTCGACGTATCTAACTTGCAAAAGTGGATGACGTCGATTCACTCGATTGTTACATCTAGCAATAATTTTACGTTTCCTTCGCCTTCGATGTAGCAATGCCAATAAAATAATTCGTCTCCTATTATACATGCTGCAAATACACTCAACTAACTGCGAAGATCACCTGGACAACATTTTTAAATCGTTGTAGAAAAAATTGTATCGTCTTGTGTGTGAAAGCTTTCTGCGAATGCGATACGAGATGTCGCAAACGGAAAATCGTATCGCAGTCGCACCGTCTGAGAAAGCCCTGTCGGAACAAATGAGCGAGACAAGTTTGCAGAGACGTATTTAGGATAAAGCAAAATATATTCTGTACATCGTAACTACAGACTAATAAATAAAGAAGAGACTTGATGCGCGAGACAAAATAATAGAACAGTCAGGCGACACTCAAGGCAATTTCGAGCCAGAAAGTAATGTCTACTCAGTTTGGGATTACATCAAAAAGCTGAGGATGATAAAGGAAAGGAATAACGTCAAGCTGTCCTAAGTACGATGTCACCAGGACCGGGATCTTTGAAATTTCGACTTTTCGCGAGAATGTCGAGTGGATTTTCCAAACACATTGGCGAATAGCATGGTAGATCTTATGTCTCATTTTTTAGGTGTACTGTTCAAAAAGCACGTGAGAGGAAGAAGATTACCTACATGTAGTTTGTGTTTATTTCCGTTCTGTGTTTCGTGACTTCATTCTTTCACGCAAGGGGTTCTCTAAAAATGGATCCAACAAGAATTGCGGGTCATTTAATATAAAAAGATCACTTCTACCAGAAAACCTTCTTGTCCTATCTTCCGCCATATCCTCAGTATACTTGCTGGCTCCCAGCTCAGTAATCTGTTCTCAATGATTCGGTGTAGGTCAGGTTAGGTTGGAAGAAATAGGTAAAGCCGAGGAAAAGAGAAGATCTGACCCTTGGAAAGATCTGGTAGGGCTTATACAATCAAAGATTCTTCTGGGTGACTTCAACCTGCTCAGATCAAATGAATGCAGAAGTCAAAGTAAAACTGCCTTAAGAGTTTTAACAGGGATCCTAACGGGACATTGTCGCCTGAATGGGCTCCTGAAAAATCTCAAAATAGTGGAGGTAGAAGAATGTAGATTTTGTGGCATGGAAGAAGAAGCCTCCATCTACATACTTTCCAACTGCACAGCACTTCAGAATCCTAGAGCACATCACCTGGGAGATTACTGGATAGAAGAGGAACATTTACCTGAGTTTAAGCCTGCAGATATCCTAAAATTTCTCCGGGAAATAGGAAAAAGGAGCCAGTCTATCATAAATAGACTTTAAAACGTGATATAGGGGGTGAATTTCTTTTAGTATTTCAAATTGGCGGAACAATATAGTGAAAATTAAAAGTGATAGATGTAGAGATATAAAATGACAGACCAAAAGGTAAAATATGAGCAGCATCTGCTGTCTGACTTACCCTTCCTAATATATAAAGGTCAAATGCGGTAATTACCACTTTTGATTTGTCATTTAACATCTACCGAAAAATGCAGTTACATTTTTAATTTCTTCATCCTTTATTATCTGATCTATTTACAAGAATTCCTCGCTACTTCCTGGTTCAACGCATTTTTTAAAACATTTTAAAACACACAGTAAACAGTAAACCTACTTTGAGTAAGTAACTAAATCTGTGATTGAAATAAGTACAAATAAAAACAGCTCTAGGTTTGCGGTTCCATTTTATGATTTAAGCCGTATGCGGTGGCGAAGGGTAGTTGGGCAGCAAAAGGTAACTGCCCGGCAAAACACACTTTGATGTGATTTTCGAGCTCTACCTTAGATCTGAGCACCAGGCCGCATAGAGTGCAAGAGCTCCCAGGACGATCGACGTTATGGGTTCTCTCGTGGGTTTTCAAAGGCGTTCGCTGCGCGAAACCTTTACCGCATAGCTTACACACGTACGGCTTTTCGCCGGTATGCGTACGAATGTGTTCTATGAGTTGGTCTTTTTTGGAAAAACTTTTCGGGCATACGTGACAAGCGTGAGGTTTGTAGCCGGTATGTGTGCGTAGATGGAATTTGAGTTTTTCCTTACTGGAAAGCCGTTTTCCACATATTTCGCATATGACGGATAAATCTATTTCGCTCGATTTGTGCTTTTTTATGTTGTGTCTTCGTAGACCGCTCGCCGACTCGTAGTGTTTGTTACATTCAACGCAGTCGAACTTCACTAAAGGTTTTCCTAAAAAAAAGAATTTAGGTTAATTTACCAAAATTACTTGGACTTGGACTACAAAATACAGGACAGACCACCTGGGAAAAGAATTGCCTAAGCTAGATCATGCGAATATCATAAAATTCCTCCAGGAAACAGGAACTATCAGTTTATCAGGAACTGAGAAGAAGACAATAGACGTTCTTAAGCTCAGTCGTAGGTTATAGACCCAGAGACACGACTCTTGGAGGAGAGAACTATCTCAGGTCAGATGGTCTGCGTGCTAAGGGTTTACTGATTGAAAGACTTAAGACAATCCGAAGCCTACAGAGGACCTTAAAAAAACCTTTCAGGACACTGCACGCTAAGCTATAAACACCGAGTTCCCTCTCTTGCTTAGAAGAAGCTGAATGATTCTGTGCTACTGTTGAGTGACTCTTAGAAGAGAGAACTATCTCAGATCAGATGGTCTGCAAACTAAGAGCTCGCTGAATGAAAGACTTAAGGCAAGCCTTTATCAGAAGACCTTAAAAAAAAGACCTTCAAAAGCCTTTCAGGACACTGCAGGCTGAGCTATAAACACCGAGTGCCCTCTCTGCTTAGAAGAAGGTGAATCATTCTGTGCTACTGTTAAGTGAGTCTGACTACATGCGTTTGAGCGCCCTGAGATTTTATTCCTTGTAGAAATTTAACTTAAAGGGGTAAGCTAAATGGAGGCACAATAGGAACTATTGTGGCAGTGTACTGTTCTGGGTAGCAGAAACTTTTTGTGTTTACTTTGTTTTCTGGTACCAATCAACGACTTCCAGGACTTAGCTACGACAGGTTTCAAGGACTTTTTCATATTTAGGTGGTTTGAAGGGAAAAAAATTTCAATCTTACCTGTTAAAATTTCATAATGCGACGTTCTTCTGTGAGACGCTAAGTGCCAAGAAAACATGAAATGCTTGCCGCATATTTCGCACTGAAACGGTTTTTCTCCAGTATGGAAATTTTTGTGTTCCAAGGCGTGCGTACTAATAGTAAAAGCTTTATCGCATATTTCGCATTTATATTTAGTAGTACCTTCGTGTGCTCTTACATGCATTTCCATGTGATATTTGGAACTGTTGCGATAGTTGCATAAATGACATGTATATTTCCCGTCATCGCTATGGCTTAATGAATGAAATGCAAAATCTACATTATTGTTGAAAGATACATTACAAGTATCGCATTGTATAGGTTCTGGTAGTTCCATTGGTGGGGGATGGTGTAGGACGATCTTTTTTGGGTTTTGATTTTTGCGTCTAGATTTTTCTGGTTGTGCTTTATCGGTTTTTGGTAAATTTTTACTACCTTTTTTACGACCCCTTTTAGATTTAACGACTACTTGTTTATTTTCCTCTTCCGCGAAGCTAGGCTCTTCTTTTTCTTGTTTTATTTCCACTTCTTCTTTTTTTATGCTGTCCAAAAGGACGAAATTTTTGGAATCCTCTTTTACTTTTTGTTTTCGTTTTGTCAGTGTTTTTGATTTTCTAAAATAAAAAGTATATTAGTAAAGTTAAACATTAAAAGAAATTTTCTAAACAATTTCATACACCGCTACTCGTCTTGATGTGGTTAATATCCTGACCTATTCAAAGAACTGAATTGTATATTTATTTTTCACTCACCTTTTTCATAACATCATCATGAATTTTTTTACACTCATTGTCATGTATATAAAAACAAAAATATAAACATTTGTTTTATTTGTTCGTCCGGCATAATAATAATTCGTTGGTCCGACATAATATAACTTTTGTAAGGATATATATCATAATAAAGCACATTTTTCCAACTATTTTTATCACGTATTCCAGCAGCAAGTAAAAAAGTCCAGCAGCAAGTAAAAGCAAGTAAAAGTGGAAAATGAAGTGGGAAAAATTTAAAAATTAGTAACAGTTATTTAAAGGGTGGATTTGTAGTTGATAGTGTTTGTGTATGCACATATGAAAAAGAAAATAATAAAAACAACAAAGTGTATAAACGTTTATTTGCTTATATTGCACAACAAAGTAACATAAAAACAATAAATAGGTGCATTCATAAAACGTAATTGAATTTTATTGTGTATATTTAAAATTATAATAGAAATATAAGTTTATAAAAATAATACTATTAATTTGATATTAACATAACTAAATGTTAAATTTACCAACGTTGAAAAAAAATTTTACAACTTAATTAATTTGTTAAGTGAAGTTCTGGTGATGTTTTGGAGTCTTATAACCAGACAAATGATTATTTTGAATAAATGAAATTGTTTATACATGCCAGTATTCAATTTCAAGAGTTCACAATCTAAGTATCGAGGTGTACTTTTGTAGGGATGTACAGGGTTATTCATTATAAATTACCTACCCCCTATAATCGTTATTATAACTTTTATAAAAAAAAGTCTCTTATAAAAGTTGTTTGGTTGCAGCTGAATTTTCTCAATATTCTATCAAAAGTCCAGTAGCGTGCAAATTTAAGGGAATACAAAAAATAATGGTTCTTCTTTAAATTGGATACCCTATATATTTTCACATTTTTGGAATGGTCTTTTTTTTTATTTCAAAAATATATAACATGTTAGCCCTATCTCATACCGTTTTTGAGTTATGGAATGTTGTAAATCTTATTTTTAGTAATTACTGTAAATATGAAAAAGATAATTTACTAAAGTATGCTATGAAAATGACAACTAATATGTTCGATTATTGACATTTTTCATGAAAAGTAATTAAAATGGTTCTCAGTAAGAAAGAAAAAGTCAAAATATATACCTATACAAAACAGAAACAAAGATTTATTTAAGATAATTTGTAAACAATAACTTATAAAAGATATTCGAGATGTCCACCATTATTGTTAATGCATAATTAATAACACCTTCTTATATATTATTTATAATAACATTGCAGATGACTTCATTATTTTCATTTAGTTTGTTAATTATTTCAAGTTGAATCCTTGCTTTAAATCGCTTGTATATTATTATTATTAATAAAATCTTCCACCTTTCTGTAAACCATTTTTACTACTTTATCCAAAAAATGTTAATTATCGAACATATCAGTTGTCATTTTCATAGCTTACTTTGATACATTATCTTTTTCATATTTACAGTAATTACTAAAACTCAGATCTTCAACATTTCATAGCTCAAAAACGGTACAAAAGTAGGGGTAACATATTATATATTTTTGAAATCAGAAAAAAAAGTCCATTCCAAAAATGTAAAAATATACAGGGTGTCCCATTTAAAAAAGAACTATTATTTTTTTGTATCCCCTTAAATTTGCACGCTACTGAACTTTTGATAGAATATTAAGAAAGCTGTAACCAAACAACTTCTATATGAGATTTTTTTTCTAAAAGTAATAATAACGATGATAGGGGGTGGGTAATTTATAATGAATAACCCTGTACCTATAAGATTGGAAATTCTGAAAAATAACGCAACAAAAACAATCCCTCCATATCCTGTGCTACCCAGTTACATTTAAAATTTGCTCTCACATTTCAAATAAAATGTCAATTATCTGCAATTTCCTCCACCCTGTATAAAATATACTGATTTCCATGTGTACCAATAAAAATGATTTTCGACCATATAATTGGATCCGAAGCTGTCTCATGAACAGATAAGGCTCAGAATTGCACAACTGGGACACCCGGTACACGTCCAATTTAATTTTATTCTAATACGCAGAAAATGGTATTAAACAATTTTTCATGTGCGCTTCTAAAGAAGTTTTCGAAATAAACCCACTTCCGCATATTCGACAAACATTCGGTCTTTCCCCGGTATGCGTACGTACGTGCAAAACCAGTGGCGTTCGTTGCGAAAAACCCCGTCCACAATGCGGACAAATATACGGTTTCTCCCCAGTATGCACTCGCATATGTTCGATCATCTGATGCTTCTTGGAAAAACATTTCCCGCATACTTCACAAGGATAAGGTTTATCTCCAGTATGAGTACGCATATGGAACTTTAGTTTTTCCTTAGTTGATATGGTTTTGCCGCATATTTCGCATATAACCGTTAAATCTACGTTGTTGTGAATCGTCATTTTATGGCGTCGAAGACCGAAGGCTGATTCGTAATGTTTTTTGCAAATACTGCAGTCGTATTTAACTAAAGGACTACCCGTAAGGATTTCGTAGTGCGAGGTACGGCGATGAGATGCTAATTGTCGTGAAAACATAAAATGTTTTCCGCATATTTCGCATTGGAACGGTTTTTCTCCGGTATGGAAATATTTATGCTCGCTAGCGTACGTGCTGATAGTGAAAGCTTTACTGCATATTTCACATTTGAATTTTGTAGAGCCTTCGTGAGCTCTCACGTGCATTTCTATGCTGTATTTTTTAGCGTTTCTATAATTGCTGCAAATGTGACAGGTGTATTTGCCGTCTTCGCTGTGTTTGATTGAATGAAATGCAAAATCGACGTGGTTATAATAAGAATCAGAACAATTATCGCAATGTATGGGTTCTTCTAATTTTATTGGTGGTGGATGGGATACGGTGATTTTTTTAACTACTTTCTTGGGTGTGGTGCTTTTTCTTCGGGATTTTTTTTCGTCTTCGTTCTCGTTTACTTTATCTTTTTTGATTCTTCTTTTTCTGGCTGCTTTTAATGGAGGTACTTCGGATGGTTTACTGCCCAATCTAGAAATTAGTTTATTAATATTGTGGTACTAGTGAGTACTTTACCTTTCGAAAATATTTTTTATTTACAAAAAATTTTTAGATGAATTACGTCACACGAATTTTAGGACTTTTTAACCCCTCCCCTCGTCCTTGTTATATGTTAACACATTTTTAGAACCCCCTCACCCCTGATGTGGCGTATTTTTCAATATTATACATGCATTTAAAAATAATCAATCAATATTTAATATTTTAGATAACCAAAAAAAACAAATGTCACATATAAAGGATAAACAAGTCACAATTATTGTAAAATAAATAAAAATAATCCTTAAAATTTTTATATTTAGATATTTTTTTAATTAGTATTATATGAATATCTTGAAACTGGGATAATACATTTTTTAGAATATTGTAAAATAAATAAAAATAATTTTTCAAATTTTTATATTTATTTTTTTTAATTAGTATTAGATAAATATATTAAAGCTGGAATAATACATTTTTTAGAATACTCCTAACAATTTACTTTTTACACATTTATTACAATACCCATGATAAAATATAAAAAATAGCCAACTATTTTATATAAATCAAAGAAATTTCAAAACATTACACAATATAGTTTGCGTACTATAGTTAAATCACATTTTTCTAAATATGTAAATGCGGAAAGAGCACACCGACCAAAATGAAACGATTTATTTAGATTGGCCTTTTAGACTTTTTACGCCAACATCAAGGAAAGGACGAGTGTAGGATATTCATATAGATTCGGCAAACAATGGGCTCGTTTACTAAAATTTTTCAATCATTTTTAACTGTCGTAAAACAAAGTCCTGAGGATAAAAATATGATTCTGAAAATTTCATGTCAATAGAATATGTCGTTCTCCTAATACAACCAAGCATACCGTAGCGGGGCGAAGACTATGACTGTGACGTCACCGCATATGAAAGTTAATGTGGACTAACATTACCCTTCTGACTGTAACGTGCCTCGCGTAGAATTTATTTATTTTGAATTATCTACAAAATGATTGAAAAGAATGATTGAAAATGTCAATATTTTATTCAAGATATACAAGGTGATTCCAAATGTTTTATTTTATTCCTGGTCTGGTGGACAAAGTTGCGGAGATAACGCTACAGGTTACTCAGTAAAAAATTGCAATTTTTTAACTGCAGACTGCCCAATTAAAGGAGCTTCTCCAAATGCTATTTATGATGAATGTGTAGTGAAAATTAAATCACTAATGTTGAAAAAAACATGGAAAACTTATTTTGATGAAGCGGGTAATTTTGGTTCCAAATTTTTACATCAGACTCAAATGCACATGCACCTCACTGGTGAAAAAAGCGATATTTGTTAGAGCTGATCCGGACTTTGAATCAAATAAAATAATTTCTTTTAAAACATATAATATACTCCAGTTTTGTTGATGATCTACTGAAAAAGATTACCTGTTTTTTGGAAAAAGCAGTATTTAATAAAATTTAATTTGTGAAGAACTGACCCATTATTTTATTAAATAATTTTGAACATTAATAACACTACAAGCTATAAGAACAATATTATCTTTTTTTAATAAATTTAGATTAATACAAGCGTGTGGTTTTCAATAACCCTCTCAATATGGATTCACAACGTATTTTATAAGGTTATTTATAAAGATTCTGATTGAAGGAAATGAAATCCTAAAAATACACAAACAAAGTATGTTGACTTCTCAATGAATGATTTGAGTCTTTTTATGCTTTTCTGCCATTCCGTTTTTTTTGCATCCTTATTAATAGAAATATTATATTATAATGATTAAAAGTGCATATTTTTTTACGAGCAATATTTGCAGTTGCGAGGCGGAGCGCAGCGCAGCCGAGCGAATGCAAAATTGCGAGTGAAAATAGGCACTTTTAGTCCGTATGATATATACTATTTTTTCTCCAACCAAATCAAAATTGGAATAAATTTGGTTTTATTCAATGATCGTTAATAATTTGGTAATAAATTTGAACACCTATTAATTATAACAGCGATAGCAAGTCGGTAGTCATGGATATCTGGTATTGTTGGTAAATATTGATTGTCAAGTAGACGTCAGTAGACGTACCTACTAATCATATAATTTTTGTAGTAGTTTTTACGCTGCTTTCAAAATGAATCCCGAAAACGATGAAAATATACCTGCGGATATATTGCTCAATTAGTTTGTTTTACTAAGTTTGTAAGAGACAATGTTTTTTTTTTCAATTTCCAATTAGAGAGCTCAAATGCAATTAATTTCAGTCCTAGGATTAAAAGTAGCGTTTTTTTGCTAAGCAACGAGCAAATTTTTGTACGGTAAGAGAATTGATGGCTTTTGCACCTGAAAATAGTATAAAAATGTCAACATTTTTTTATGGTTGGAGAAAAAATGTTTTGTTAGATGTTTTAATCGTAGTACTCTTACATTCTGGAACCGCACATTTTTTTTACTCTGGTTCTGGTCCATTCTGTCGAATAGTTTAAATTATTTCTAAACGTTCTTATTTCACAAACATAACACTTTTTAGAGTTTGCTAAAACGTATAATAAAAAATAATAAGCATATAAGCAAGCAAAGTACTGTTACTAGCTAAGTAGTCATCTAACCGAAAACAGATCGGCGCAGTGTCCGCTCTCTGAACGAGATTTCATATGCGATGACGTCACGCCTGAAATTCGGAGAGGAGCGCTGTTTATGTTTAATGTTTATAATTTTTTTTAGGCGACTTAGGAGTCTCGCTGACGTCTAATTTTTTGCACAGAGCCTCAAAATGATGTGCTCTTCCTAAGGGTGAAATAAAAAATATGTAAATGAGCCCATTATGTTCGGTATTGCCATTCTGTGAGTGAACTAGAGAAAGCTTTAGAACAACAGAGAGAAAATGTCGCATTCCTCTCTTAGGAGAGTGTATCGGTACTAATCAAGTCTATAGTGGTGGGTGTTTCATGGAGGGGAAGTAAACTGTTCTCTCTTGGATATAATTTTATGTGTGGTGCTCACTGTGGCTCTCATGAGTGTACAGAATATGGAAGATAAATATTTGCTAATCTGTATATGAAACAAATAAAAGGTATGGGGAAAATAGCCAAGTTTATCAAATAATACACTTCCAAATAAGGTACACATCCTTTCTGCTAAACGTGCTTCATACCCCAAATTTTCCAAATTTCTCAATCAAGTGACTTCTTCATATTCTTGACGTAGGTAAATCCTTTATTTCTACACACTTCCCTTTAAAAACTGACAAAGAATCCAGAGAAAATCCATAACGAGAGACATCCGCATCGGGAGCTTTTCATTTTTTATGTAGAATCTGCGGACTCATTCCGCATATTACAATACACTTTGAAAATCACCTTGATAGTTTTGATTATAAATTAATTATAATTGCACACATAAAATTGCATAGCATAGTATTAAATGATTAAAGAGATCAGAAATGAAGAGATTACAAACTTGCAACAATATATATATGAAATCTAAATCTAATAAAAATAATTGAATGCGATTTGTTGTAGGCAGTGTTCGGGATAAGGTATGAATGACGAATTGATACAGGCTGTCACGACGAGCTATATAATTGAAACTATCGTAAAATCCGAAAAGCTGATAATATACAAGGCGTTCTATTTGAAATAACGAAGCTTTTGTCCTGTATAGGTTAGGTTAGGTTTGTGGTGAGTGGGTCTATAAGGCCCTCCACTGCGACTCACAAGAGTCTATTGTGGCTCATACCTATTCATATTTCACCAAACAAATTCAGCTTCTTAACAAAGCCGATTATTTTATTTGCTGAATGATATTTCAGGTCCGAGGGCGAGAGAGAGACCTTGCCAAACATCAGATACCTGATTCGAGCCGGTATAACCGAAAATGTCAAATTATTTTCTATTACTTGTCACTCATACGATTCACACAAACACGACAAGAATCATATGAACTACTTTAAAGAGAGAGACAAGAATTGTTCTATGTGTGAAACTCACAATTAGATCAGTCCCCTCTAGTTACGCATAGAATAATAATTATTGTCCCTCTCTGTTGTTCATAAGATTGGTCTTGGTGGTTTCAAGCATATAGATAGTGTAGGCTCGTCATGGCAAAACCTGTATATAAATATCATCTTGGACAAAAGTAATTCATGCTTAGGCCATTATATTATTCTTATTATAGCTTGATAGTGAAAAATCTTGAAAATTGTTGTTCAATTATTGCTACATTCAGTAGCCTTCTTGGTGTGCGTCATCGTATTCAGCCAAATTTGAAAAGGCTATGAAATTAATAATTACGAGCTTTTTTTTACTGAAAATACTTAATAACTTCCAAATTGCTGATGTTTTTCGGTGTATCTAGGAATATTTTTCTATTATGTAAATAAATAAAACAATAAGATTAATATTTACTTTTCATAAATAATAACACACAGATTAGAAAAAGACGTGACACATTGCCGCTACGGAAAGTACGTCTGTATCCTTTTTTGAATGGTGTAATTTCTCCCGATTGATAGGTCGCGCTTGCGCGTAATCTAGACATCAACTAATCAAATTTTTCAAGTCAAAGATTAGTGTTAAAGTTTGTAATACATTCAAACGGTTCATTATTGTGATATTTTGATCAGGATTTATCACAGACCTGCCTTTTTTCCCATTTCTTTCAACGTAATGTATTAGAAGGACATTAACATTTGATGACTCTCACCAAAAAGATGTATTTTGTGTGTATTTTATACAGAATTATGTCAAACTATAGAAATGTTATTGGGAAGTTTGTAATTTGTTTCTATAGTCTGTATACTTTTGAGCTGAGTAATAATTCTTCCACTAACGATGGACTTCTATGGCGTGCGAAATGATTTCATAATGTCATTTCATTTTTGTGGTTTTCCCTTTTAAGGCGGCTTTATGAACTTTAATCTATTTATGACACCTGTATACAGGGTGTCCCAGAATTTTTTTAGACAGGCTTTAACTCTAAAACGGCTAAAGATAACTTCATAAAATTTGGTATGCAGCAATTGGACGGATTTTACAATATTGCGAATCCCTCATGACGTCAGCGAAATCATCAGTGTAGCTATGACGTCATGTCATTATAAAATATTAAATGCAAAGGTGGTCGTGTGACTGCTCATATTAAAGGTCTTTTTATTCTGAATTCAACCATGTAATACACTTAGTATGTTAAAATTTATTAGTTGTAAATTTTCGATCAAAAGAAGTTTAACAAAATAAATAAAAAAGTTCAATAAACAAATTTAATCACATGAAAATCAAGGCAATAATACCACTATTCTACAATCAATTTCAACACAAGCCTCAAACCTTATTAGTTCACACGTACATGCCACTTTTATCATTTCTGATTTAATAGCTCTGGTGTACCTACCTACTTCTTTTATTTTATTTTTTGAACACACCTAATAAATTTAACATACTAAGTGTATTACATGGTTGGATTCAGAATAAAAAGACCTTTAATATGAGCAGTCACACGACCACCTTTGCATTTGATATTTTATAATGACATGACGACACAGCTACGTTGATGATTTCGCTGACGTCATGAGGGATTCGCAATATTGTAAAATCCGTCCAATTGCCGCATACCAAATTTTATGAAGATATCTTCAGCCGTTTTAGAGTTATAGCCTGTCTAAAAAATTCTGGGACAACCTGTATACAGGGTGGGGCACTATGAACGAACTATTCTCTGGCGTCTTAACGGCAAATATAATTAGAAAAAATAAGACGTAGGATTATGTAGATCACTTAGGACTATAATTTAAAACTATTTTGGATCATACAGGGTGCTCCAAAAGAGCGTGCCGTATCAAAGTTAGGTTTTTTTAAATGGAACACCCTGTATTTTATCACATTTTTGAATTGTACTATTCAAAATAATGTAAGTTCATTAACATTTCCCTATACCTATCTAGTTCAGTTTCCAGGATAAATCGATTTTACATAATTTGTAGACCCTTCGAAAAAATACAATAATTTCAAAATAAAAACGAATAACCACATTTGCTTTACACCATCTCACTAGGAGCTTTTAACATTCCGTTTCCAATATTTACTGGTATGCTATCATATACAGGGTGTTTTTAATATGACAGAATAACACTAACCATTTAATACATAAATTTCTGGCAAAATTTAAATGGAACACCCTGTATCTGTTGGACCTGTTAAACGTGGGAATTTATCACCTTTCAGTTGGTATTAGGGTTGCCTATATCTAACTCTGATAGTTCTCGAGAAATTTCAAATTTGTTTTTTTAATATTCAATTATTTGCTGATATCTAGTTAGGTATATATATAGCTATGACATGATTCTCCGATGGAAAGTTTTTAAAAATTTAAAATTTGTTACTTTGACAGTAAGTGCTTTGTTGTATGATTTATTATTGATAAATTAAAGGTCTCTTAAATCAGAATTTTATTAAGGATAAGTACACTATTTTTGGGCATATAGATACAATAAGCTTCAAAATTATAAAAAATAACTAGGTACAAAAAATTCAAAGAAGGTGTTCAAAGTGACGCCCATATTGTTGGATACAAATTTGAACCCTCTTTTAAAAATATTTATTGTTCACTTTGTTTAACATTTCTGGTGTTACTGTTTGAAACGCTCTCCTTATCCTATCCTTCATGTTCTCAGGAGTGGTTGGCTTTGTATTGTAGACAATACCTTTTATGTAAGCCCAAAGAAAATAGTCTAATGGCGTCAAGCATGGGAGCCAAAGATAAGGACCCCCTCGCCCAATCCATTTTTGTGGAACAATATTGTTCAGGTAACGCCGGACAATTATACTTTAATCAACAGACGCACCATCCAACTGCAGCCACACTTTTTGTCCTGTAGATAGTGGAACTTCATCTAAAAGTTCGGGTAGTTTGTTACGTGAAAATTTACGAAATTTTCTTCCAGTTAGCGTTAAGTTTTTTTACTAATCTTATTGCAAAGTTAATGATTGAGTACACTTAATGAAATTCTGATTTAAGAGACCTTTAATTTATCAATAATAAATCATACAACAAAGCACTTACTGTCAAAATAACAAATTTTAAATTTTTAAAAACTTTGCATCGGCGTATCATGTCATAGGTAACTAGATGTCAGCAGATAATTGAATATTAAAAAACAAATTTGAAATTTCTCGGGAACTATCAGAGTTAGATATAGGCAACCCTAATCCCAAATGAAAGGTAATAAATTCCCACGTTTAACAGACCCAACATATACAGGGTGTTCCATTTAAATTAAGCCAGAAATTTATGTATTAAATGGTTAGTGTTATACTGTCATATTAAAAACACCCTTTATATGATAGCATACCAGTAAATATTGGAAACGGAATGTTAAAAGCTTCTAGTGAGATAGTGTAAAGCAAATGTGGTTATTCTTTTTTATTTTGAAGTTATTGGATTTTTTCGGAGGGTCTATAAATTATGTAAAATCGATTTATAGGTATAGGGGAATGTTAATGAACTTACATTATTTTTAATAGTGCAATTCAAAAATGTGATAAAATACAGGGTGTTCCTTTTAAAGGAACCTAACTTTGATACGGCACGCTTTTTTGGAGCACCCTGTATATTCCAAAATATTTTTAAATTATAGTCCTAAGTGATCTACATAATTCTACGTCTTATTTTTTCTAATTATATTTGCCGTTAAGACGCCAGAGAATAGTTCGTTCATAGTGCCCCACCCTGTATATTTTTTCTACGACCGTGCGCATTAACTCATTTTCTCGCACGCATTTTAGTTTTGAACGTGTCTAGTGGAATTATGCAAATTTTGACCTTATTAGATAGTTTTTTACTTCGTAAGATATAACTATTGTTACAACAAGTAAATAAATATTCACGAAATATATCAAATAAAATTCTTTCATCTACAAATGACTTAAAACCGTTGCCGTCACCGTGAACGTCATCATCTTTACCTGCGACCTGCAACCGATGCTATCCTCATCGACGTCATCTACTTACCAGTTAACACCAAATAACTCCACTGGACTGGCAATTTCAAGTAATTTACAGAACGCAACAAATTGTGTTTTTAATATTAATATTTATAATAGTAGTTTTTAGTTAAAGCTTTGTATATGTATGTTGAAATGAGATAATTTTTGAAAAATGGGTTGGTATATTTTTTGCATATACGGTCGTAGAAAAAATAATGTTCCCAACTCATGCGTAAAGTGTTTTCCCGCTCTTGACCGCATGCCCGAACTCCACTCCCTGTCATTCAGGTCAACTGCAGTCGCGTGCGGGAAAGTATCACTTTCCGCACTTGTTAGGAAAATAACTATTCTAATACAACTATCAAGTTGTCCGCACTTTTTTAGTAACATTTTATTACCCCAAAACATCGGTACACATACTATAATAAATAATCTTAAGGAAACGAAAACGCCATTATATTCTGCAAATGTACACAAGTTCCAATCTTCCCGCAAATATTACATATCATCTCTTCATTTTTCGTTGTCTTAAAAGGAATTCTAGGAATATGCGTACAATAACTCAAGTCTCCACAAATATAACAAGTCATGTCGTCTCGCGTCGGTGTCATCATACTCATCTTAAGTATATGCTCGCAAATATTTTGAGATCCACAAATAGGACACGCGACACCTTCATCTTTAGGAGCTTTCAAAGGCATCGCTGGCAAGTGAGGACAAGGACCTAGTTCACCACAAATTACACAAGGTGTGATACTTTTACGGTGAGGCGGTTTTTTTGAAAAGTGAGGACAGTCTCCAACAACCCCACATATAACACACGCTGTAGGTTCTTCTCTGTTATGGGTTTTTTCGTGAGTTTTTAATGGAGTCCTTTGGGTAAATCCTCTGCCGCAATATTTGCAAATATACGGTTTTTCTCCGGTGTGTACCCTGACGTGTTCAACGAGTTGATCTTTCTTTGAAAAACTTTTAGGGCAGTAGTGACATGCGTGGGGTTTGTATCCTGTGTGTGTTCGAAGGTGGAATTTTAACTTCTCCCTACTAGACAATCTTTTCCCGCAAATATCGCAAAGAACGGATCCATCTATTTTTTTGTGTTTACTTAGTTTGTGTCTACTTAAACTAGAAGCAGTAGCGTAGTGTTTATTACAAATAGAGCAGTCGTATTTAACCAAAGGATTGCCGGTGAGAATTTCGTAATGGGTCGATTTTCTGTGTCTGGATAAAAACCAGGAATACATAAAATGTTTTCCGCATATTTCACATTGAAATGGTTTCTCTCCGGTATGAAAATACTTGTGTTCAGCGGCGTGCGTACTAATAGCAAATCCTTGATTACATATTTCGCATTTGTACTTCGTAGTACCTTCGTGGGCTCTAACGTGCATCTCTATTTGGTATTTGGATGCGTTTCTGAAATTTATGCATAGATGGCAGGTGTATTTGCCGTCTTGATCGTGTGATTTTGAATGTAATGCGAAATCTATATTGTTATCGAACGTCGATTCGCATTCTTCGCACTTAATTGGCTGGTCTAATTTCAACGGTGGCGGATGGTCGTCAGGAGATTTTTTTTTATATTTTGATTTTCTAATGGTTTTTGTTTTTTTTCGTTTTTTCTTGCGGTCGAGGTTCCTAAAAATGAGTCAATTGTAGCAAAATTTATAATATGTAAATGGAATGAGTCGTTAAAATATTAACAATACATTTAAAAAAAAGTTGTGAGGCCAACAAAGTGTCGTTTAAAATGGTCGTCGAAATATTCAGTCGTTCAGCAAATTTTTGTAATAAACCTATACCTAGTCACGACGCCACTGGCGAGAATAACTTTCTATCTCTTCTGCTTTTACGCTGTGTTGCCAGATATACATATTTTGGTAGTCAAATGAAGGGTTTGACGACTGTATTCATTGTAACTATAATATAGTGTGGAACTATTAAATAACAGATATTTTTTAAATTAATAATAACTAATTTTATAATATTGTATAAAAAAACGTTTTTGGAACAATTTTTATTATTAAAAATAATAATTATAAATGATCACAACAAATTTACCTTGAAATAGTACCCCCGCCATAAATTTATTAGATATAAAATATATTTTTATAAATGACGTTCGAGATGAAGTTTCGTAATGTTGAGGAAAAAATATTATTTAGCACATATAAATGATATAAAAATGGGTGCAATTTTTTACAATATTTTTCCTTCAACATCAATAGTACAAGTGTTTACAATAGTGAAAAATATTTTTGGTGATTTATATGTATTATATACAATTAAAAAAATATATTGAAAATATTTAGACAGCTTCACTATATAATTTAGACTGTAAAATTTATAAAAAAAAACAACAACAAAATAGTACACATTAAAATCAATTTGAATTAAAGTTTTTAATTTTGCACGCTTATTTCATTATAATTGCTATAACCCATTCTTTAAAATCCTAAATTTGATAAATAAAACATTCTACCACAAATAGGAACATTTCTTGATTGAATTTAAATATTTAATTAACAAAGTTATTATGGGATTTACAATCTCTATTCGCGGTGAACCATAGATCAAAATAAAATAACTTGTTACTTAGATCTGTGGTTCACATTGAACAGAGAAACAGAATTGAAGGATTTTAAGTTAACTGACAAATATTATTTTTGACATCAAGACAATTAAAACCCCATAAATTAACAGGCACAAAATTTGTTTTGTTTATTCACCATAACTGCTTTTGCAAATCAATAAACATTAATGAAAAAACGCACAAAATCTCTCTAATATTATTTAGTCATGGTCGTCATAAAAAAAACAGCTTTAACAACCTTTTCTTTTTACCGCGGAATGTCGTTTTAAAGATACAAAGACTCGCAAGCTTGAAGCTTTAATAAAAAAAATGTATCTCGTAAAATGACAAAGCGAATCCATGCAAATCAATTCTGTTGACAAGATAAGTGAAATAATAAAAACTAAACAAAAAAGATTCTTGAAATGGGATGTAACGGAAAACAAATATCATAGAAATAAACAAAGGAGTTTTGTATTTTTAAATATATCAGGTATAGTGTAAGTAATAGATGTCAACATACTATACAAATTTGAAGATTACTTTTCAAAGACTAGACTGTTCACTATGAACAAACTTCTACTTCTCGGGACAACATCACTTGTCTAGAAGCTCCGAGAGCATAATTCTGGCCTATCGTCTGTTTTTGACGTCAAGAACTTTTCCTCCCTTGTGGTTACTGTCAGGGTAGGGGATCTCTGAAGGCACGAAAGTGCTGCCACATAGAGAGTCCCGTCAGTACTAAAATTTCTAATTTAATGAAAACTGTAACGTCGTTAGTGGTAGTTGCAGATTCTTCCGCATATATCAGCGCTGACAACTGCCTGACAACTTATCTATGATTACAGCTGCAGACCAACATTTGACATGGTTACTATTATACGAGAATAGCTGTGACAATAACTGTCATTTGCTGTTGTCAAATTAATAATTTACGAAATCTGCTATATTTTATGTATAAATAAAAACGTGGTGTCAATATTAGTGTTCATAATAATCAATAATGGATAGTAATAGATCTTGTGCACAGCGGAAATTATTAATTTCTTTTGTAAAGGTCGACGAAAAAATATAATATGCACCTCGACGAAGAGCTGTTTAGTTTTTCTTCCTTCTTACATAAACAACTATTACATTATACCTGATATTAACATAAAAAACAAACTTTATTTATCTCTACAACTATTCCTAAAAATATATTAAAAATTAATCAAAAGGAACGTGTAGCTTGCAGTGCTTCATGTGACTATCCATGGCACTTTTGGAAACGAAACCTCTCGTACAAAGAATACAAATATAAGGCGCCTCACCAGTATGCGACCTTTCGTGTATCTTCAAAGGCGACCTCTGCGTGAACCCTTTTCCACAATATTTACAAATATACGGTTTTTCCCCGGTATGAACTCTTAGATGCTCTTTTTTCTGTTCTTTGGTAGAGAAACATTTACCGCAAACTTCACAAGCATGAGGACGGTACCCTGTATGTACTCTACGATGGAACTTCAATTTTTCATTACTGGAGATTTTCTTGCCGCAAATATCACAAAGAACGGAAGTATCTATACCCTCATAGTTGTGGTTTCTTAAATTATGCCTTTTAAGACCACTAGAGGATGTGTAATGTTTGTTGCACATCGTACAGTCGTATTTTATTAAAGGCGTACCGGTTATGATTTCCCAGTGCTGCGTTCGCTTGTGAGAAGCTAAAAACCTGGAATACATAAAGTGTTTACCGCAGATTTCGCATTGAAAGGGTTTTTCTCCCGAGTGGAAGTACTTGTGTTCCAGAGCGTGGGTACTAACAGTGAATGCTTTGTTACAAATCTCGCATTTGTAGCTGGTGGTACCTTCGTGTGCTCTAACGTGCATTTCTATGTGATATTTTGAAGCGTTTTTAAAGTTGCAGATATGGC
Source organism: Galerucella calmariensis (assembly GCA_910591675.1). Taxonomy (NCBI): domain Eukaryota; kingdom Metazoa; phylum Arthropoda; class Insecta; order Coleoptera; family Chrysomelidae; genus Galerucella; species Galerucella calmariensis. The sequence goes on from CAJUYG010000143.1 coordinate 212,842, forward strand.
AAGAATATTTTCCGTCGTCGCTATGACGGATGGAATGTAGAGAAAATGCAACGTTGTTTCTATATGTATCGCTACACAGGTCGCATTGGATGGGTTCGTCCAGTTCTACTGGCGGAGGACGTGATACGTCGCTTCTTTTTCGTCCGATTTTTTTTATTTTCTCATTTTCTTTAAGGTCCTCTTTTTTTACTCTTTTTTTTCTTAATTTTTTCGGTTTGGAAAGCGTTTCATCGCTTTCATCCCCTTCTTCTTCTTCTTGATATTCTTTGTCGTAGATTTTTTCATTTTTCATTTTCTTCCCTCTTGATTTTTCCGTTTTTGGAGATTTTGGGTTGGTATCCAGTGTTGCCACATCATGTTTTTCGACGTCTATCTCATTTTTTATGTTTTCTGGGGACCTACAATGACAAGTTTTTAGAACATATTTATTTACATTTATACAAATGACTTTTCGGAAAAAAGATAATTGCCACAATAAATAAACAATTTTTGATATACCGAGTGTCCCTCGACGTTTTGACAATCCAATATCTCGAAAACTGTTCACATGACAGGTTTGAAATTTGGCAGCTATAGGGGCCTATTCTGTACCTCTTATTATTAATCACTCAATGCTACAAGCTAAGGAATGTTCAAAGAAACCATTTAAAATAAATAATTCTCAACAGTCCTCTAATATACAATTTGTCTACTTAAGTTCGCACCATATGGGAAAATTTTTATTATTAATTTTAGGAAAAAAATTTATTCCTCATAAAAAGTTCTGCATGTTCTAAAATCTAAAATACAATTATCTGATATTATTTTTTTTAGTATTATACGATGTTTCTCAAAAAATATGAACTTCACTCAAGAGTAAAGTACTTTTAATTTGACAATATCGAAAAATAGTACTAAAAAAGTTGATCAGAACTGAAAACTACGTTCAAATACGCAATTGCATCCATTCACATTGAAAAAAAAGGTTTTGTGCTTGTTCAATATTATTTCTATTTTCTCAATAACGCTACCATATTTGCATAAAATTCTAACGCGTTCTGACAGTTACTGTCAAATATTTGTAGCTATCAAACATTCATTAGTTTGTCAACGCATCCTAGATTACATGTAACTACAGTAAAATTTGCATTGTTATTGTATCTAGAAATACATTTCAAAAAATAATACATTTTTTTATATAAATGAATAAAATCGTATATTTGAAAGTGTTTTCAATTCTGATCAACTTTTATTTCTAACATTTTTCGATATTGTCAAATTTAAAGGTACTTTCTTTCTTTCTTGAGTAAAGTTAATATTTTCTGAGAAAACTCGTATAATACTGGAAAAATTGATATCTGATAATTGTATTTCAGATTTTAGAGCATGCAGAACTTTTTATGAGGAATAAGTTTTTTTCCTAAAATTGATAATCCAAAAGTTTCCCATATGGTGCAAACTTAAGTGGACACAGCGTATATACCCGCAGAATAGCATTTCAACTAAACATTTTCAAAGGCCTTTTAAAAACTTATTTTTCAAATGCCTCTAAATTTGAGTAGAGTTAATTCTGATTTCGATTACGTGACCCCAATAATTTTTTTAAGCGGGGCAACCGGTAAAATACAATTTTTGAAATTGAAAAGTACAAGTAATTAGGAATTTAAAAAGGGACTCATTTATGAGCAGAATCCTCTAGCTTATATGTGAGTAATATAAAATTATTTTTTAGAATCAATTTTTTTGGAAATATTTCAAAGTACGCCCATGCTATAGAAATTTTATTTCATCATTTCAATTCAAAAGCTCTTCCATGGGCATACCACGAACATTTTGTAGAGGGTCAATTTATTTTCAACAATTTTCATTTTACTTTCAAAGGGGTTAATATGTGAAACTCATCATCTACCATGGATTTTTAAAAAGGATTTATTTGTGATCATGTGCTTCCTATAAAATTTTTCAAAGGGATTTATTTATTAGCGAAATCTCCCATCTTCCATGAGCGTAGTATGAAATTGTTGTAGTGTCTTTATATATCATAGGAGTACTGTAATATTTAAGTAAAGGCTTCGTAAGTTAGCATAAACTTTTATCTTCCATAGGCGTACTATGAAATTTTTGTAAGGGTTTTTTAGTTTTGTGCTATTTATTTAAATAAGTATATTGTACTTAATTTTTATATCATAAAAGCTACCACTTAACTTTGAAAATAAGTTTTTATTTGTAAACATTCATCATCCCTTTACAATAACAATAAACTTATTTGAACTGAAAATCATAACTGATGAAAATCACAAGCCGTACATCCTCGCACCCATTTATTGGTGAGATTGTGATGATTCTTCCGATGACTCAACAAACATCTCGAGAACATAAATCGAGTGTTGCAAAGTTTACATTCGTACGGTGTATGCGATTTGTGATAGTAAACGTGTTCCACGGCATCTATTTTTCTGGAGAATCCCTTATCGCATACGGCACATAAATGTACTGTAGCGTTAAGATGCATCTTGACGTGATCCACGATATCCTGCCCAGACATTTTCGATTGCAAAGCGCATAAATAACAGTTAAATTTACCGTTGCTGTTATGTTTTACAGTATGCAACGCGTAATAAATATTGTCGCTGTAAGTTTTTTTGCAAATGTGGCAATAAATATTTGTAGAAGGGGATATAGGAACTGGGAGATGTTCTTCGGGAAGTATATTTTTGTGGTTAGGTTTTTTATTGATTTTTACAACGCAATCTGGGTGGGATTCTTTGACGTGAGCCTGCAAACTACAAAGAAACATAAAACCTTTAGAACACAACTCGCATACTACCGTACTACTGCCTTTTATACCCGAATGGCAAATTTCGTGTTTAATAGCTGAATATTTTGAAAATAATTTTGCTTGGCAAAAGGTACAAGTGTACTTTGGATTGTTTTCGTGGATTCTTATATGAGTTTCAATTTGATCCAACGTCATTTTTGCTGTTATGTGGCAAATGTAGCAACGAAATATTCCATCGAGAGAATGTTTTATTGAGTGTTTGGCGTATTTTATAGACGATTTAAAATCCTTTTCGCACACATTACAAAACGGCGGTTGTTGTGAGGGTCTCGATGATTTTTTGCCGCTTATTACTATGTAAATATTTTCGGTCGTCTCATCATCCCTAAAACAAAAGTGTATTACTAAATGTTTATCAATTAAAGGAGCAAAGGAACAGGATTTTCAATAACGAGGATTGACATTTTTTTTCTACCTTATTTTAAAAATTGTTCCAAACTGCTAGTCTTCGATTAGATACTGTGGACATTTCAAAATGTGCGTGACCTTATGCGCAGTCTGGCAGAATTTCTTTTTTTTTCCTTAAAAGTTAAATTCAGGGTGGTCCTTAAGTAATTGTACATAGAAGTACAGTACAATCTTCACTTCAAAATATTTCGATTTAAACTAACTAGCCTTAATAAAATGTTGATATCAAGAGAGATACAAGGTGTTACACATGAAATTTTAATTTTCGTTTGTTACAATAACTTTAACGCTTCTTGACGTATATGCACAAAAATTTGAGGTTACGGGTTTTTTGATATAAGAAATCATAATTTCGCACCTATTTCGATGTATTTTGTGGAGGGTGCCACATAGCCCACGTATGAAAATAATCAAAGCCACATCATTACAACAAAATAAAGGTATATCTGTTAGTATCCCCAAATCTTAAGGGTTTTAGAGATAATCACATTTTAGTGATTAACTGCATGATTATTATTTTATGAAATTACGTTCGAAAAATGTAGTTGTGTGTACGATGATTATTTTTTTAGTATTAAGATGAACAGCACTAGGGTATAGTAGTAGTTAACATGAAAAATGTGTATGGTACTGTTAATATTTAAAAATAATAATTATCGTACACACAACTACATTTTTCGAACGTAATTTCATTAAATAATAATCATGTATTCAATCACTAATATGTGATTATCTCTAAAACCGTTAAGATTTGGGGATACTAACACATATACCTTTTGTTGTTGTTGTAATGATGTGGTTTTAATTATTTTTTACGAAAGTAGCGCTAATGAAAAAGGCAAAAATGTTTTGCGTATATTTATGCCGCATGCGTGGCCTATGTGGGTGGCTCCCTCTACAAAATACATCGAAATAGATACAAAATTATAATTTCTTATATCAAAAAACACCCAACCATATACGTCAAAAAGAGTTAAGGTTATTGTAAGAAACGAAAATTAAAATTTAATGTTCAACACCCTTAACCTCTCTTAATATCAACATTTGATTAAGGCTAGTTGATTTAAATCGCAATATTTTGAAGTGAAGATTGTACTGTTCTTCTATGTACAATTACTTAAGGACCACCCTGTATACAAGATTTATATTTTTAAAGATATATGAGAAGATATTTGGTTACTGAGAACGGCCTGAATATTCCTTGAAGTAACTTCAGTTTAAATATAATAATTATGTCAAAAGACCGTTCATTAAAACTGAACAACTACTTCCCTATGCCACGCAGGGCATTGAATTTAACTTGTTAGGTTTAACGAGGTTTGTATGTCATGTCAATTTATTTGCAGGAAACTGTGAATAAAGTAAATAGCATAATGATCAATTTTATTATATAGAAGTCAGAATGGTTTTTCTTGTTTTATTTATTTCATTTTATTACTATACATGTTGTATCTAACCTAAACATACGCATACAAATCTAGTTTGTTTTTATATACTAAGAGTCCAGATGAAAACGTAAGAGAGCCTTTGACATGAGTTACGGAAATATTCAATAGTATTGGAATTATGAACACATACAGTAATATTGGACTTTTAGTTTGTTCTTCTTAATTATACAGGGTGATTGATTAATGTGATAACGTTCAGTACCTATGTATGTTACCATGCAAGTTAATTATAAAGATTGTAGACAGCCTCAAGCTTCACATTTCAAAATTGGTTACAATGTTACAGACTGTTCCATAACTCGGTGCCGGATCAAAGTTATGGTTTTTTCAATGTCACATTGTATCCAATTTTGAAATATGAAGCTGCCTATAATGTTTATAATTAAGAGACCTATTGGGGTGTATATATATATCCGGTGGGCAAATAAAAACGACCTTCCATCATACATTTGGAAGTTATTAGGTAGTAGTACTAGTATTTGAATTTTAAAAATTCTATTCCACAAGATTCATCGTATTTTTCAAAGAATTCTGATGATTGTTTTTCTCATGCTCCCAAATTGGATAAATTTTGTAAAATTAGGAGTTTTAAATTTGATTACGCCGTCCAGTGACAGATTTACAAGTCCGTAAATAATTTCCATATGATTCAATGTTTTTTTATTTGCTTACCAGGTATATGATATCTCAAGATCTGTCAAGGATAGAACTTCAAGTAAAAAAGTGTTCAGCGTAGCTGAGAATAATACGAGTATTAGAACTAAATAAGAAAATCCTGTATTTCCAAAAATGACAATGGATCTGTTTCGTTTGTCTCTGGCAACTGTGTACCATATTTTTCTTTATACGTTTGAACAATTAGGTATCTAAATGATTATTCTAAAAAGCTTTACAAAATGATTAGGTATAATTGGTAACATATTTAAATATTAACACAGAAATTTAACAACGAACATAAAAAGAAGTCACTACGTCAAATTATATGAAATAATACTAAACTCTATTCAAATCCAACAGGCATAAAACAATAACCCAAGATATACGTTAAATATGTCTTGCGATTGGTCTAAAATGATCGTTTCTTGGATTTGAATAGAGTGTAGGTTTGTTTTTGCCCACAGAAATTAAAAATGATTTCACTCATTTTCTGGAATTGCTTGAAATAACAATTAGGTTTTTTTGTAAATAAAAAACCGTTTTTAAAATAATAACTCCGGAGTAATTTGTAAAAATATAAATAACTACACAAAACAAATCTATATTCTATTTAGAATTTATTGACAGCACAAATTTTATGTAACTTTCACAGTATACAGGTAGTAGCCGTTTTCACCTTCGGGTTGTGAAACAAAAAGTTGTATAAGGCTATTGCCCAAAATACAAACTTGCTAATTGACGCTACAGGGGCAATTGAGAATCTTTGAATTTTCACGAAACTAGGCATACAAATCCAATGAAAGGGAAAGGGGTTCAATAAAACTCGAAGTCCAAACCACAATATTCAATCTTGTCCAGCAAAGGACAATTAGGTTGCGACTAGTTTCGGTAATTAATTACCATCATCAGGCTTCAATAGAAATAGAAATGGTACACTTAATATGAAGATCTCATGAAATGTTGTTAAACTTTAAACATAACTACTTATCAAGTAATGTAACAGGATGTTCAAAGTTGAGAATACAAATTGAGAATATAAGATTCACAAAAATTACATTAAAATTTTGTTGAAATAAAAAGACATGAAAGCAAATTGCAAATCAAAAGTTGATATCAAAAATTATATTAATGATGATAAAACCAAATTTAGTTACCTTCATGAAACATATACAACTGGAAGACCGCTAAGTTATTGCCATTAAAAATTACTCATAGGTATGATACTACAATATGATATTGAAATAATTAAATATTGTGGTTTGGACTTCAAGTTTTATTGAACCCTTTTGTTTTATAAAAACCACATTTGAGACATGGATGAGCTCTTGGAGTTAAATCCAATGAAGTCTAGACGTGTCATGGACTGCTGGTCTATATAGTAGCTGTAGTATTTTGGTCGGGTCTAGTGTTGTTTGGATCGTAGAATAATTAAAATGAAAAAAAAACTTATTTAACTACCCCCATAAGTAGTTTGCTTTCAATAATTTTCAAATCGCACCCATTTCTAACGTTACATTATTTTACGCTAAATTCAACAAAATGAATGAAATCTTCAAAAAACAACTTTTACATTTGTAAATGTACATAGTGAGCCATTTAAAATGCCAGTAGAAGTAAACCACAGTTTTTAGGGATGTAGAAAATCTAAATATCTAGTATGGCACGAAATCGTATAGTTATATGTATACCAAGGACGAAAAACTGTCTAAAATAAATTGAATATTGAAAAAAAGGGAAGAGAATTTATGTTTTCTATTGGCTATGATTGTTGTGTGTGAGAGAATCTTTGAAATTGTTTTTACCATTTTGCAAACCTCGAATTGGTAGACTCCGTTTCACATAAGAAGAACCCACTAAAAGTCCAGAAGTTACAGTTGTATGCCTTAGGCTTTGATCGATATTGATGTTCAGATATTGTTATGTGGCAGCTTCTTCGCGCATACACTGCAACTTCTAGACTTCTAGTGGGTTCTTCTTATTTGACACAGAGTCTATGGAATTTTACACACTTATTAAGAGCTGATGTTCTAATATCCTTGAATTTTAAATTAATCACATTGTATAGTGACTTAGCTAAATTTATGTAAATATCACCTTACATTTATAAAATTATAAGATAAGCTAATACCTAATTTTAAGCGCAGTCTTTTATAAACATGGGGTTAAATGTAAGCTTTATATTTATATAAATATTCAAACCTTAATTGGTATTTTTAAAATAGAAAAAAATGCAATTGACATTTGACAGCTGAAGTTGGAGAATCCAAGTATTATACGGGTATTAGGAACTATTAATTTTACATTTAAATAATTCAAAATTGTAACAAAATCTATCAACCATTTGGGGGTGGGCCATGACTCATATACATTCACATTCAATTCCAGAGGCATAAATTGTTTTTTTTAAATATGCAATAAAATTTGTCAAACATCGAATGAAATAATAATTAAATTGATAGTTCTTATTTTTATTTATTTTCAATGTACTTATTTTCGACTGTGATTTGATTTAATCTTAAAAATACCAATTAATAAATTCCCATGAATTATCTAAACTAATTAATACAAAAACATAATGATAAAACCTAACAAAGAGAGCATTGTTTATATTCGTAAAATTTACGATAGTAAATTATCTATAAGAGATCAATTTCTAATTTTTTTTGTTATACGTTTTTACTTCACACAAGTTAATTTAATGAATCAAGTTTTCAATTTATTGACCATGGCTGGCATATACAGTGTATTAATTAAAAAAAATACAGCTCACAATGTTTTAAAATAGATACAATACATTATATTAAAAAAAATTACTATTATGCGAAAGCAACTACTAAAATTAATTTATTTTAAATCTAATTTCCAAGTCCAGTCTAGCGTTAAATATAATGACTAGTTCATATCTGAACAATCTAATACACTTTTTCAATTTGCTGGTAATTTAAAAAGCTTTCTGTGTATAAAGTTTCTTATGTACTCTTAATGCTTTTACAAAATTTTTCTGTCAATCGTATTACGTTTGTGGAATACTTAAGTAATGTTTCAATGAAAAGGAAGTAGGTATATGAGAAATTAAAAACTTTGAAACCATACTGGACCAGACAGTTTCTGTTTGTGCTTTTATTTTAGAAAGTTTGTCAAGTGTTCAAGAAAGGAGGTAAGGCTGATGTTTTGAACTACAGACAAATTTCTATAATCTGCAACTTCTCAAAAGTATTTGAAATTTTATTAGAGCGAGCTATATATCGATATGCTAGTAATGCGATTACAATTTCAGCACGGATAAAATCCGTAAGGGCGAGTTGTACAAAACACCTGAACTCGGTTTAATGATGACTGATATTATTTAGACTGACGTAATTGTTGATAATAAGTACATCAATCAGCCACAGTCTAATGCCCGGTTGTAGATGCATAGTTCAACTGTGGTTCTGCGTTGAACCGAGTTTAATTGAAAATTTTTGTTGTAAGTACGTCAGTCACTACCGATCTGTGGTTCAAATAGAAGTTTACGTGAACGGTCCTCGAAGGGCGTTCAAAGGCGGTTCAAGAGGGTTTTGGCATTTGACATTTTTGGCATTTTTGGCATTTTTTTGTTTCGATATTGCTAATACACACCGTCCCGAAAATGGGATGATATTGATGTTCATTTTGACTCACTCAACTTATAACAAACATTGTCAAAACACTCCTAACGTCGAATATTTTGGTCGGCGTTATCTTAACAGCGAAAATGTTCTTATACATCGATGTATTGTAAGTTACATCAAAAGCGTACAGAATAGCTTTTTCGTAACATCTCTCGACCTTGAAGATTTACAGCGCTGTTACCGCTAACATTTTTGTATAGAATAAGGCCATAAGGATATTAAAATATTCTCTTCTTTCGAACTGAAATTTGTTGATCGTTTTTTATTTGCTCTCTCCACTAATTTTCCACACAAAATACAACAACCACCACCTTTTTGTTTACAACCACATACACCTGATTATTTTTTTCACTTGTCAAAATCTGACATTTTGGTGGTTTTAACCAATACTTAGCAATACATTATTCTAGCCAATAATTCGGTATTATACTGATAATTCTGCTTCCTCATCGATAAAACCTCGTTTACATCGAAACGTCAAAATTTTACTTTGAATTTGTCATTATTGACAACTAAAAGTGCTTCGAAGTTTATTGAAAAATGAACACAAACCGATTGAGTGCCATCACCCAAGAGAATATTAAACATTCAGGTAATAAAAAATTTTAAATTTATGAAAAAAATAATCTTCCCAAATACAACTCGCTCTTCAAATTTTATCACATAATTTTTTATTTTCATCACTCAAACTTGTTTATTTGAGGCAAAAACATTCAAACAAACCGAATTTAGATAAAATCCCTCGTCCTAACGGACTCGTGATTTTATCAATCGGTTTGTTTTCATATTCTCGCCAAATAAACAAGTTTTCGTGAAAAAGAAAAAATTATCGATAAAATTTGAAGCACTCGTGGTATTACCTTTGATAATTCTCAATCAACACTGTCAGTCAACGATCAAGTTTGGCATGGGACATTAAAATTTTAGATGAAAAGCGTAGTTCAGTGCAACCAACGTGACCTGAACGGCGTTCAACCAAATTAATGTTGATCTTGCACTCTACAACGAAAACCAAAATGAACTTGGTTCAAAGTTGACTGGCAGTTCAGTTAAACTAACGTTCACCTGTGACATCTACAACCGGCCCTTAGCATCAGTTATCATTAAGCCAAGTTCAAGTGTTTTGTACAACTCGCCCTAAGATGAATAAGACAAACTTATGCAATTTTGACAGGAGAAAAAAGGATAATATGTATTTAGTTTTCAGCAATTCTATAAAGTCTTTCAACAGCGAAGTTTTCATTTAAATGTAAGCTATGTCACTTTGACAATTCAAAGTGACAATATGAATAATAAGAAGCAATTTTCCGGTATTTTGCATCCTTAAGCAAAAAAAGGTACTTAATCTGATGGATTATTTCGCGAATGAATGAAAAAGTGGAAATTCGTCAACCAGTGTGCAAGAAAAATCAACCATCATTATTTTCTCTGGGTATGTTTGTAATCTCACATTTTGGTAACCTCTGTGTGTTCTGATTTGATACATATGGTTAGTGACCTTTGAACCCGCACGATAAGAGCGCTTTTGACTATACTTATTTGTTAACAACAACACAACACAAAGCGAATTTTATTGATAGAAGACTAATCTACACAGATTTTCCGAAAGCCTTTGATAAACTTGATAATGGTATTCTCCTTAGTAAATTGAGAGCATTTGGTTTATCTGATTAGCTCATTCATTTATATCTTTCAAATCGAATGCAGTTTGTTCAGATAATGGATTTAGGTCTGCTGAATATAATGCCTCTTCAGGCGTTCCGCAAGGTTCTATCTTGGGACCCCTATTGCTTAATATTTTTATAAATTATATTTTTAAGTACCCAATTAATATAAATTTTCTTTTATGTGATGATGACTTAAAACTATTGAGTTGTGTCGAATCTATGGAAGACTGTAAAATTATATCTGCGAATTCAACGACCTGAAACCTTCACTGTTCTTGGTCTCACATTTGACCCTGCTCTTCCATTTGACAAACATTTCATCTGTTAATCGCTTTTATGGCTTTTTACTTCGGCGGTCTCGCGATTTTAATAAAGTATCCACATGGAAAACTCTATATGTATTATGCTTTTATAAGGTTCAATCTAGAGTGTGCATGTGTTGTGTAGTGTCCATTAGTTATATTACTGTTTTGAATATTTCATTTTTCCTGCTCTGTAATTAAGTTATCTATGTAAAAAAGAAGCAGCCATCTTGTACCAGCCAAAATTAGCATCACTCGTGAACAAAATGTCTTACTCGAGTCAATGAATCAATAATTATCCTTAACAGATTTCAGGAAATAACTGTAATGATAGAAGATTTAGATCCGTCTATCTCTTCCAGACGGTGCAAATAAGCACCTGGGGGTGAGCAAAACATGAAAATGCTTCAGAATAAGTAGTACGTTTGAAAAATGAATGAATTAATGTAAAAAATGTGATATTAATTCAAATAGCATAATATTGATTAAAAAACTTTATACACAAATATATATTTCAAATTGCCGCATATTTCAATGTAAACAAATATATTTTCGACATATTTCTGAATAAAACAAATATTATTCATATTTCAATTCCAAAAAGTTACAAAACCTTTTATTTACGGAAATTTCCCGATTTTTGCCGCACAGAATACACCATCCCAAGAAGAAGCGAAGCTTCTGCTATTTTACAATTCATTTTCTGAGTGCGCAGTCGCCATTTAAAGCCCGTTATCTGTCAATGACATGTGATTTTATTGTTTACCAAAGAATTTTCTTTGTTGTAAGCTTATTGATTATTTACATATTTTTTTGTGTTTTGAACGATAAAATTTGTTTACAAAATTACATTTATTAGTTATGGCGCCAAAAACTTGTACAATTCGTGGCTGTCATTCAAGTGATGGATGATAATAAATGAAAAATACCACAAAACTTCGATATCTGTGGAGAAAAGTTTACTGTCGCTTCTTTTTTATAACTTCGTTGTCACAGATATCAGTACATTTTCTCTAGGTGTAAAATTTAATTCAGAATCTGGTGAAGTGTAACTTTTAAATATATAAATAATAAAAAATTTATATTCAAGCACCATACTTATAGTAATTTTATATCATCATTTACTGAAATTCTTTTTATTGTAAGCTGATATTATAAATATAATAATATAATCTATTATTATTGTATTGGTTTTTAGACTCACCCTATCCTTCATATAGTGCTACATGAATACATACACATATAATTTCGATAACATTATTTTTGATAATGGATGGTACCTACTTCAAAAACAGAAGCTAAAACTTATATTTATAATATTTTTCACAAGATTTGTTAAGATGTTAAATCAACTTTAACAATTCATAAATTGAGTTAAGCAATTGAAACTTTGTCGAAATAAGTCATAAAAATAACCAATTATTATTTGAGATTCTTTGGTATCACTTTTTTGCTTGTATTTAATGTACATTTTTTGAACAATTTTCTCAGTGTAACTTGATCCGTTATCTGTCAACGTCAGTTTGAAAGTCACGAAATTTTGTCCCCAAAACATCAAAGGATTTACGCTGGCTTTCGTTTCTTGTTTGGCTGGTGTATTCTGTGGTTGGCGCTGCCGTATTTGTCAAAATTGTCAGTTAAATGAAATTTTGATATCAAGTATGGCAAACTCCGAAAGGGGGATACTTAAGAGGGTCCAGGGCACAAGGGTATTGTAGGCAACGAAACGAAATGCAAGCTAAGGGTCTAAAACTGGATTATCTAGCCCTGAACCAGTATCTGCAGCACGTGGTTTTTGATTCAAACCAAACATTAGTCGTTCTGGAGCCTCGTGCCAAACCAAAGTCGCTGACTAAAGCGGCGGCCACATTGGGCTGTTTTTGCGGGTGCAGGTTGCTGGCGGCTATTAGTAGCCACATAATAACACAATTTGAACGTGTACCAGCCGATGTTGCTCCCAGCCAGCACATAAATTTTCCAGCGGTTGGCTTAGTAGCCCATGTACAACTTTACCAGCTGCCAGCTGATTCCGTGATTGCGGTTTACATAGTAGCAGCTCGGTACCAGCGAAATGTGAACACCCAAAATTTTGCCAGCAGCAATGGATATAGGACTAAGAATTAAGTGAGGAACTAAGTAGATGTAATAGGGTACAATAGATCTTTTACATGCATACTTACATCTGTAGGTTGTGGAAATGTGAATGTAAAACACTGTCTTGTTAGAAATTAATGCCCGATTTCACCAACCGTTTCCTAGAGTCACACTAATTCAAAATATCAATATTATTTGTTTTATTGAGAAAATGGAAAGTTTTAAAAATCTACATTAGCCCCAGCGCACGTTTTCATATGCGTATCCATGACTCCTTTAGATATAAATCCCTTATTACATATTTTACATATGTAAGGCCTCTCCCCCGTATGGGTTCTTTCGTGAATCCTCAAAGGCGATCTTTGCGTAAAGCCTTTACCGCAATACTGGCACTTGTAAGGTTTCTCCCCAGTGTGCACCCTCTCGTGCTCTTTCAACTGTTCCTTCCTCGAGAAACTCTTCGTACAAATTTCACAAGAAAACGGTTTGTAACCGGTGTGTGTTCTTCTATGGAACTTCAACTTTTCCTTGCTGGATAGTCTTTTGCCACAAATATCGCACAGCACCGAAGGATCTATACCGGAATTGTGTTTGCTAAGATTGTGCCTCTTCAAACCAGTCGAGGAGGTGTAATGCTTATTGCAAATCGTACAATCGTATTTAACCAGAGGGCTACCAGTAACCACTTCCCAGTGTTGAGTACGTCGGTGTGATGTTAAAAACCAGGAAAACATAAAGTGTTTTCCGCATATATCGCATTCGAAGGGTTTTTCCCCGGTGTGGTAATACTTGTGTTCTATGGCGTGTGTGCTGACGGTAAAAGCTTTATCGCAAACTTCACATTTGTATTTCGTGGTACCTTCATGGGCTCTTATGTGCATTTCTATGTGATACTTAGAAGAATTCCTAAACTCGCAAAGATGACAAGCGAATTTTCCATCTTCGTTATGCTGGTCAGTGTGAAGAGCAAATTCGACGTTATTTTTATATGTAACGTCGCATATATCGCAGTGCACTGGCTCATCTAAGGGAGGAGGTTGAACTCTACCTACAGCTTTTGATTTCTTCTTCGGTTTCTTTTTTAAACAGTTTATTATATTTTCAGTCGACATTTTCATTTCTTCTGTCTGTGATAGATCTTCTGGTAATTCGAGTGGGTTTAGAAAATTAGTCAGGTTATCGTTAAAACCATTAAAATTGTTTATACTAGAATCGATAGGGTAATTATCCGGAGGTTCTTGTTTTATGGGTGTTATAGTGAGACCTGGACCATAAAGTAATTTTTTCAATATACCAGCGTCGAAGTACCTAAAATAAAACTAACGTGAGAACATGTTTTATTATTTAACACATACCACTAAATACACATCTACTTACATATGTTTTTGTGATTTTATAACAAATTGATTGGTTAATTATAATTATATTTTGGAGCTTTCCAATTTTTTTAATTCAATAATATCAGTTGCGTACCAGTGTATCGATCGCCAGCCCCAGCAGTGATGCCAATTCGAGGGTTTTTTAGAGAAACATTTTTGGAAGCACTGCATTATAAAATTATAGTCATCTTTATCTATCACCGATGATTCCATCTGTGTCATTCGAAAGAATTTATATCGAAATACTGGAGTGATTATAAGAAGAAATATGGTATTTTTCAGATCTGCACGAGGGATAGCAACACTGCACGAAGAGATCGTATACATAATAGCATATTATACACTAAGGTGGCGAAGTCCGAGCACCAAATTTCTTTCGCGGAATAAGGAGCGAGGCTTTTAAATATCTTCACCACCATGGTGTATATACAATTTTTTCCACTACTAGCCAAATTTAAGACAAAAACTAAAAAGAAGTCACAAACGTACCATGAAAAGCGTTTACCCTGTCGTCTGACTGACAAGTACACTGTCAGTTTTCGATATATATATATATATATATATATATATATATATATATATATATATA
>CAJUYG010000143.1:227863-265043 GCA_910591675.1 Galerucella calmariensis
ATATATATATATATATATATATATATATATATATATATATATATATACTGTTTTCGTTTATTTGGGCTCAGTCGTTACGACTTTAAGCAAAACGAACACGATTTCTTAGGATTTTCAAAACCACTTGTCATGTGCCAATGCCAATAAATTTCCTGTCTGGTAAGAACATTTTTCAATTACAATGTTTTTGATAATATAATTTTGCATATTTAGATATTTTAAGTGAGGTTTAAAACGTAATCGGTACAATCTTAACCTTTGAATAAACGTCAAACCGGTCAAACGTTAAATATTCAATGTCCGTGACTTGAAGCTCATTCTTTTCGGTATGTGCTCAAGGGACAAGGGGAAGGTAAGACTAGGCGTCACGCCCGGTAATAAACTAACTAAATTCAGTCACTACGAGCTGCTATCAGCTGCCAAAAGTGAATAATAGAAAACACCTATTATGAACGTGCCCGTTATGTCATTAGTCATTTTTGGTTAAGCGCGAAATTTGAATGAATGGCATCATTATTATTCAAATAATTTTATTTTCATAGGTTATTTCAAGCAACAAATATGTTGAAGACAATCTCCTGGGTATACAAAATTATGTTGCACAAGTTTTTGTTGAACTACTATCTTAGAATTCTCAAAATATTTGAATTTGTCCATTATTGACCTAGATTGATAATAGAAAAAAATATTAGCCACTAATAGAGAAATTCAACTTCTCAGTTGGTTAGAAGAAGCAATAATTGTCAAGTTCACAGTTAGTAGTGGCCAGTAGTTAGCCAGACTAAACCACCTGGCTAATGTTTTTTCAACCCTTCAAGCATTAAACTACAACATATAAATACTTCATACTGTTTCAAACATATTTTTGGAAAAAAAAAACTAATATTTTTAGCAACTTGGGGATTTATTTAGCGCCGTTCTTCATTAGCTAGGGGGCGAATTCTCGGGCCAAGGAACAGCGCTCCCCAAGAGAACACATGTTTGTTCTTTATTTCGTTCAGATACTCTTCTCTCGGGGAGCGCAGTTCCCTAGGTAGAGAATCGGCACCCAGGTCTGTAATTCCGTGTTGGGTTCAATAAAGGTAAAGGAGACGTTTTCACCTTGCCTGGAAGGCCTACTCAAAAATCTTGGACGATGGGTTAGTTTAGGTTAAGTTGTTTTTTATCTCCGATTGAGTGGAATTGTACCTGCAGCTTTGAACTTTATTAACTTGAAAAAACGATAGATATTTGGAAAAATATAACAATAAATATCAATTTTACAAATATTTTATTCAATAAAACATAATTTCCCAAATTACTATTATGTATATACAGAATATAAGAAATTCCGGAGAAAAATAAGCAAATTTTCTTTATCAGTGTTCAAAATTTTAGAATAGAGCTAACCAAACATAAATTTAACAGCTGCTTATAAGAATGTCAGAAAGATGTAATGGTTACATGAAATTATAATTATAATTTCAAAGGCTTTTAACTTAATTTTTTATGCTGCGTACGTTGATGTTAAGCCGAGCACAATCCGGATTTCTGCCAAATGAATCCGTGCCCCGTAAATACTTGAACTGTGTTCTGGAATATATTAAGCACGGACTTGATACGATTGTCAACAATTAGTTGTATAATAAACACAAGGGGTTGGGTGTCTAGAGTTAGCGCAAATATTTAAATAGTAAGCAGCAAGTATTTTCAAGTTTAAACTCAAGTTTAAGTGAAGTGCCTATACTGTTGTCTATCTGTCCGGAGTATAGTCAACCATCCTCAACTGTATTCAAGGAAACACAGTTAGAGAAAATTTAAAAGTATAAAAATAAATTAAATACAATTTATGTAATCCTTTACATCTTTACTGGATAAATAAACACAATAATACATAATAACAAATAATCAACAAGAAAAAAATTTACAATTCAAACCAGTTGGTAAAATTTGACGTTTTTTTTTAGTTCAAACTCAAGATTATAAGCAAGAAAAATATGATAAATATATTTGATTAAGCTCGACAAACAGTTGCAAAATATACAGTATGATAAAATATCACAAGGAAGTGAATATAAATAAAGACATAACAACCCTCAGACAACAAATGAATCTTAGATTATAATAAGCTGTCTAAGACTGGAATTCGACTTAGCACAAGTATAATTTTCCAGTAACCAATAAAGATTTAACTCTGCGTAGGTACAAGAGAGAAATAGTTGAAACAAAATTATTTATAGCATGGGAGGAAGTATGAAAAAATCTAAACGAATTAAAGCGAGACTAAAGTTTGAGCACGACATAAGCAGCAGTTTTTGATACATTTTACATGGAAGTAATGTTAAAAATGATTGTTGAAGACGGTGCTCAGCCTTAAGTTTTATTTATATTGCGATGAACCAAATTTAACAACAATTCAATAACATTTCAGATTTACAAAGTAATACAATCTCTAGTGGCAGTGATATTTCGATCCAGATGTCCAAAAACAGTTTTCAGAGTTAGATTTTGCCATGCTGTAAACTAGTTAAAGCTAGAATAATTATACCGGGTGTTCCAGAAGTGTCAGCTCATGTTATTTGCAAATATTTTCAAATTAAAAATGGGATTTGGTCACTAAATTTTTATTGGTAATGAAAATAAGAAAATTCTAAAATGAATATTCATTAGAAACTTAAAAGAGCAGTTCTCAGTGTGGTTTAAATAAATTCACTCCAAAATAATACCTCTACAACTTCTCATATGAGCATCTAATACACTCTTACAAATACATCCCTTTCCGCATAATCTACAAACATAAGGCCTTTCCCCGGTGTGTATCCTCTGGTGAATTTTGAGCGGTGCCCTTTGAGAAAAGGCTTTTTGACAGAACGGACAAACGAACGGTTTTTCACCGGTATGCGTACGTTCATGCTCCACCAATAAACCTTTTTTCCTGAAACATTTTCCACATGTCGTACACGTGTGCGGTTTTTCTCCGGTATGCGTACGTTTATGGAACTTCAAGGTTTCGTTGTTGGCCAAACTTTTGCCGCATATTTCGCACAGAGGCGGCACCATCGGGCATTTATTGTGTTTACGGAAATGGTGTTTTCGCAATCCGGATCTCGTGCCGAAGGACATATTACAAATTTCGCAGATAAGAGAGGCTGGATCTATTATATTAGGATGGAACAATCTTCTATGGGTGAAAAGGAGCCAAGAAAACATGAAATGTTTTTCGCACACGTCGCACCGATAAGGCATTTCTCCGGAATGGTAATTTTTGTGTTCGATAGCTTGAATGCATTCTGGAAATGTGGCCATGCAAATTTCACATTGGTATTCCTTGCCCATGTTACCGTGAAACTTCATATGCTTGACTATTCCTTTGACTTTGGAGCTTTTGTGGTTGCAATAGTGGCAGTGATATTTTTGGTCGGGGGAATGCTTGGCTGAATGCATCGCGAAAAATATACTTGTGCCGATTTTTTCGTCGCAAAGTTCACAGGCGAATTTTAAATGGTTTTCTTCAGAGATTTCTTCTTTTATCATTATCTCGTGGGTTAATTTCGATTTAAGTTTTGAACGTTTTTTTCTGGATTTGGATTTTGACCTAAAAAGTGAGTTGTGAGTATTTTTAACAAAAAAATATATTTTTTTTATTTTTACAAATGGAAGTATTTTTACCTAATTATATTCATTATTCATAGCACATCCTGTTGAAACACTATTTTTTAACAAATTTATTGCTTACTATAAAAAATATAGCATTTTTTTTATTGTTTATCCTGATGATCTTGATCAGGATATTGGAAGCTCGACCTACGATCTTAATATTAGTCCAAGATCTCAGAGCGATAAGACATAACTTATTTTCAAATAGAAGAAATGTTAGGTTCTCAGTAGCTTCTCGTGTGCTTTGAATACCTGTGTGTTTGTGGAGCTAGCCTAAAGGCTCCTGGGCAGGTATCAGGTGAGAAAGGTAACTCAAAATAAGAGTTACTTTACTTAAATTAGTATGTCTGATTTTTATATATGTTTTGAAGAATAATATTCCAAAGTAGTATCATAAGTGTCAGGCACTTTCCATGTGCCAGAACTATTATCAAGTGCTTCAAAGCTCCACAAAAAATAAATAAACTTTATTTATTTTTACATGTTTGACTTTCAAATATGTTATCAAGGCAACTATTCCCCCTCGCTTCACGTTAATATCAAACGTAAAATGTTGTCGGCATTTCTTTGGATTAGTATATCTGTTGCTCATACTATAATTACTAGGTTAGAATTAACTAGTTGGTATAAGATGATTCTATAAAAAAAAAAATTTATTATAATTTTTTTGTTACAATGTTAACAAAACATTTTTATTATTCTATGTATTTACAATAGGAAATAATACATTTTATATTAACAACTATTGACAAAATGTACAAAAATAATAAAATGGAACACAATGTGGTTGTTATATACTATACATTGTATAATTTATAAGATGCGACATAGGGATTTCTGTACAAAAATGTTAAACGCGAGCTAACTTTTTTACCAAATAGCGTTCATAAAAAATAATAACAGATTTGGAAAGGTCGTTGAAGAATAAGTTCAAATGCACTTTTAATTTTCTCAAATTCTCTCTGGTTTGATGAAAAAATACATGATTATGTTTAAACAAGTAGTACACCATTTCCATAACACTTTCGAATACAGAAAACACCACAGCGGGGAATCGAACCGCGATACTTCACGTTTAACTTTCAAATTTCCCGTGCTTCTACCCGTCTGGCTATCTTCTACGCGGTTGAAAGTATTCGAAAGTGGTATGAAAATGGAGTTCGACTTTTTGAAACACAACTATCCATTTTTTTACTAAACCAGGGCGAATTTAAGAAAAAAAATTGCTTTTGAGCTTATTTTTCAACGTTCTTTTTTAAATCTGTTATTATTTTGTATGCACGCTATTTGGTAAAAAAGTTAGCTCGCGTTTGACAGGAATCCCTATGTTGCATCTTATAAATAACACAGTGTATACCACGACAGACATTGTATTACACTCATATATCGTGCAGATATTCCAACCCCGTTTATCGTACATATATAATTAATT
Source organism: Galerucella calmariensis (assembly GCA_910591675.1). NCBI lineage: Eukaryota > Metazoa > Arthropoda > Insecta > Coleoptera > Chrysomelidae > Galerucella > Galerucella calmariensis. Next base: position 232,932 of record CAJUYG010000143.1, read on the forward strand.
CAATGTCTATCGTGGCATAAAGCCAAAGAAGTTGTTGTTGCTTTTCAGTGACACATTTTGAGTTATAACTCTATAAATAATTATTTTCCAACAATTTTTTACAATTAATAGTATTAATTGTCTGAGAAAGAGCCTTTAATAGTCCAAGAGCCAGAGCCAAAAAAACTGTTTCAATTTCTAAAGGCTGGTTTTTTGTTAAATCGTTGTAGCCGATGGGTACACAAACATGCTCCGGTCAGTCAAGCGTGCCGTAGAACAGGTGGCTCAGGTGCGATATTAAAGGTGTCTCATTTGACGGGTGAACAAAATGAATTTCTTAAAGCTGAAAATTGTTATACAACTTCTCTATTGTATGAAATAAAAGTTGTGTTGGTCAGTCAGTCATACATTAGAACAGAGTTGGTCAGTCAGTCCGGATAGACGTATGATAAATAATTATTTTCTACACCCACATGTATATTATCCATTTCCTGTACAGTTTAGAGAATGGAAATGTAGGCCATATCGGTTAACTGAACGTATATGATTTCATATACATCCTAGAACGTATATGAAAACCACCAATCAGCATTCGCGTTTAGTACTCGTCACTCATCTTTTTTTCAATTTAAAGAAACGTCAAAATAACTTGTCAAAAGAAGTCTCTCCCAGAAGCACTGGATCAAGAATATTTGTTTATAAAAATAAACTTGAATGAAATAAACTTTATAAATTAATAACAAATACTAAAAACAGAATAAAATGGGTATTTAAGGGCCTACCGATTGACGTTAGTTCTTATGACAGTATGTACTACTTCTGAGGTTCGCCTATAATAAATCTCGGTAGCCGAGTGGTCAACACACCAGACTCTCATGCGCTAGACCCGGGTTCGATTCCGAATGAAGAATTTTTTTTTTCAATTGTTAATTTTATTTTAAAATAATTATTCTGCTCAATATTGATAACTACAACAGGCAGACGCTTGAAATATTTAGCAGAATATTCATTCTTATAAATAAAGATACTGTACCCTTCGTGCGGGAGTCCGACGGGCAACATCTATTTATAACAGCATCGCATATTTAAAAAGGGAAACCGTGATGTTGTAAAAATTGTACATTTAAGAACTGTACATTTATCACAAAAAATTAGTGAAGACATAAAATTGAATTGGTACTATTATGAATAAAATTGTTGAAAATTTTTAATTTCAAGTGATATTTATTTTACAGTTTCTTCAAATGTTTATTTTCTAGATTTTTTCTTGAATGGGTCGTAGAAAAAATATACTGTTCTACTCGTGTAGATTGTCCATATCGCACTCGAACGATTGAGCACTCCGCCTACAGCGTCGTGCTCAAACTTCGTCCTAGTGCGATATGGCCATCATATCCACACTAGTTGCACAAACTACTAAATTAAGTGCAATTCGTTTCTAAAACTTCAAATTTTGTCTGAGGGTTCAGAATTATGTATTGAACATCAAAACATCCGTCAGTATGTGTTCAGTAGAACAACGTCCGTCAGTCAGGTGAAAAAGGTAAAGGTATACCGCGCGTTGTTTGAGTTTCAGGCTGCGTATCACGCTATTTCTACGTTTTGTATTGTTATTTTAACAATCAGAAAACGTCATTTGATGTTTTAATTTGTAGTTCTATGGATAATTACCATTTGTATCGCATCGACAAACGATTTATTTAATCATTTGATACGTTTCGTGCGGTATTTTTATGCAAAAAAATAAAAAATTGTGGATTCAGAAAAACTTATCTTATCTACACCAGAAAATATCACTTGATAATGTGACTTTGGCTATTGTAATAACTTGAAATTTAATTACGTTCTCAAACAATTGATTAATCCACATGACAAATTTGTATGAGTTGTAATTTCGCAAAATATTCGTGCTTAGGAAGAAGCATTAATTATTGAAGGTATAAAAAATAATTGAATCTCTTACGTTGGAAGGAAATATAATGTATTTCTCTTTATGTTGGAAATAGAATGTATGCGAATGAACGGGTGTATTGAAAACGAACTAGAAAAGACAGGTAGATATACTCGTCGGTAAGAATCCGAATTTTCGTACATAATAGCTAGAGTTCGAGATGGAGGGCTCTTTTTCCCCCACCTTTGAACGTCCTCCACTTCAAATTTCAACGGTTTTTCTACTAAACGCTGATGCGACGCTTCGGTTGATTTACGAAATGAACAGAATTTGTGTATTCGGTCTTAAAAAGCAACTTCTGTTGAATTCATTCACGGAAGAAACTTTGAAAAAGTGACAAGCGATCTTGCTAATTCGTGTAAAGTATAGCGTCGCATCAGCGATACAATTATCCATAGAACTACAAATTAAAACATCAAATGACGTTTTCTGATTGTTAAAATAACAATACAAAACGTAGGAATATCGTGATACGCAGCCTGAAACTCAAACAACGCGCGGTATACCTTTACCTTTTTCACCTGACTGACGGACGTTGTTCTACTGAACACATGACTGACGGATGTTTTGATGTTCAATACATAATTCTGAACCCTCAGACAAAATTTGAAGTTTATAAACGAATTGAACTTAATAATTATTTATCATACGTCTATCCTGACTGACTGACCAGTGACCAGCTCTGTTCTAATGTATGACTGACTGACCAACAGAACTTTTATTTGATACAATAGAGAAGTTGTATAACAATTTTCAGCTTTTAGAAATTCATTTTGTGCACCCGTCAAATGATAGACCTTTAATATCGCACCTGAGCCACCTGTTCTACGGCACGCTTGACTGACCGGAGCATGTTTGTGTACCCATCGGCTACAACGATTTAACAAAAAACCAGCCTTTAGAAATTGAAACAGTTTTTTTGGCTCTGGCTCTCCGGCTAAAAATCAAACTGAACTCAATTACTTTTTGTTGATTCTAAAATTTGAACTATTTATCAACATTTTAACTAAAAATAAAGGAAATAAACATTTTAAAATGCGTGTACTTTTTGAGTTATGCCAGTGTTGTTTCAAATGAGCCCAAAAGTTTGACATTTGTTACTAGTTTAGCTAGTTTTTTATACTGGTCTTCACCAGCTTCACATGGCACCTGAAATCCTTTACGTTTACCGGTAAACCTATTTTAAGTAGTTTTTTTTTCAAAGAAATGTGTCAGTTTTATCAAGTATATTTAAATTTTCCCTTCATTAAGCTGTCCTATGCTTGTTTTTTTGATGTATAGTCAATGCCCCTTTGCTAACAAAACCAGTATTGCAAATCGAACAGTTATAAGGCCGTTCGCCGCTATGATACCTCATGTGCACCGTCAATGGTGTTCTTTGCGTAAAGGACTTTCCACAATCCGGACATTCGTAAGGCCTATCTCCGGTATGAGTACGCATATGTAACTTAAGAGTGGTTCTTAACGCAAAACTTTTACCGCACTCCTTACATTCTATTGGCTTTAAGCCTTGATGTATTAAAAGATGATCTCTAAGACTACGTTTCGAATTGACTTTCTTACCACAATGATCGCAAACGAAAGCTTGACCGCCATCTTTGTGTTTGCGATGATAGTGCTGACGCAAATATCGTTCTTGTAAAAAAGTTTTGTGACAAATGTCGCATTTAATGCTAGAATTTGATACATAGCCCGTTTTATGACGTTCTATATGGCCTTGTAATGCTGCTTTATCGTAGCAACTTCGACCGCAGATATTACAGATGTACGTAGCGTTACCGTGTTTTGATCCTACGTGATATTGGTATTCTTGATTGGTGACGAACCCTTGTCCGCACACTTCGCATTTAGCTATAAATTCTTTCAAATGCCTTTTTACATGGATGTTTAAGGAACCTTTAGATTTCAGTACTTTGGAGCAAATTTCGCATGCGTACGTTACGCCGTTGTGAGTGTTCATGTGGCTGGTAACTTCGTGTTTTCTTCGGAAGGATTTTTTACAAATCGTACAGGCATAAGGACGGGTTTGACTGTGAGTAATTTGGTGTTTTTTCAATTTCTTTTTGCTCTCGAATATCTTTCCGCAAATGTCGCAGAAGTGGAATTTGGTTTCACTATCTTCTAGTAATTCCACTTTGAGGTGAGACGTTTCTCTAAAATAAAATTGAAGTTAAGAATTGTTTTATAAATATTAGTTACTTACCTATATTTGCGAAAAAAAAAGAAGAAAATTTGGTACTTTTTGGATTTAATACCTACATTTTACGGTGTAGTATCGAAATTGTGACGAGTGAGTCTATAAGGCACTTGTGATGTCTTTTGGCATTAAATAAAAAAAAACCAAGAATTGAATTCATTGAAATTGTTTATTATTAGATAATTCAATGTAATTGATAATTCAATGTAATTATATCTATTTAAAAAAAATGCAGTTAGTTATTGTTTTATAGTTGTCGAATACTTTTCTAATGTAAATGTAGTTATAATATAATAAAAATATAATGATAATGAATGTTGCATGAATCCGCCTCGAATGTCATGAACGTCACAGTAAGAGGTCAGTTGGATGCCATAGACTGTCACGTAAAAGGATAGTTGACCTAGGGCAAATGTATATATATTGATGAAGTATACAAGAGGGCATTCACATCAATAGTCTCACATTAATTATTAATAGATTCACACTTGATGTAGTTCATTGTTATGAAAAGACATTCAGTCCAGTCGCCATCTTCATCGATAGCCAAGCGGGGTTGGAGGCACTTGATTCCAAAAAGGTCAATTCTAAACTAGTATGGGATTGCATAGGTGCCTTAAGTGCACTTAAAAACCATTGCAAGGTCACAAGGGTCATAAGGGCGGATGAAACGTTAAGGGAATTAATGACATTCTTGGAATTGGCCGATTAGTCACCTCATCAAATCTAATCTAAGGGGGCATGATAGATACAACCATCAAGTATCCAATAAAACTAAATGTCGGTAATTAATCGAAAAACAGTTGTATATTACAATAAATTATTTATGTTGTACATTTATGGAATTTTTTCATATGTAGTCTTAAATTACCTTTGGATATGAATTTTTTTTCGCATATCAAACAAGCTTGAGATTTTTCCCCAGTGTGTATTTTTAAATGATAATCATAGGTTGAGCGGAAAGGAAATTTTTTACCACAATAGTTGCACACGTAACGCTTCGTTCCTTGATGTTGAATTCTGATATGTTGATTGAGTGAACTAACCAGTGAAAATGGTTTTGAACAAATTTCACAGGGGTACGGCTTTTCTTTGGTATGCTTAGCCATGTGATTTTGTAGTTTACTTTCATTGGGAAAATCCATTCCGCAAATTTCACAAAGTATTGGATTTGCATTTAGTAATTCTTTGTGGTGTCGAAAATTATGGTAACCTATACCGTCATGCCCTTTATAACTTTTATTACACAATTTGCATTCAAATTTCTTTTGACCGAAGTGAATGATATTTTTATGGTTCTTCAACGAAGAGGAAGCAAAAAATTGTTTACCGCATACGTCGCATTCAAACGGTTTTTTATTTTCATGGAAAAACTGATGTTCGTACGCGACTTTTAGAGATCGAAACTGTTTTTCGCATACTCGACATTTGAATTTTCTTATACCTTCATGGTCACTTACGTGTCTTTCGAATACAGTTTTATTTTTGTGACTGTATCCTTCACATAAATGACATTTATACAAGTGTTCTGCGTTGTGTGTCACTGAATGGAAACCAAAATCGACATTGGTAGTGAACGAAGTGGTACAGATTTTGCATACCAACGGGTTTTCTAGTTTCACTGGTTTTACCAACAAGGAATCGTATTCTTCTTGAGAAATTTTAAGTAGGATTCCTCTTTTGCCACATCCTGTTGATACTTTCGTGGATTTTTTTTCTACTGCTAGTTTCAAAGGATTCCTGAAACAATTGACATTAGCACAGGTTGGACAGTTATAGATTGATCATTAGGAAGGTCTTGTTGGGCTTAGACAATCAGTTAGCAACATGTGAATGCCTCAGTCATGACCGTGTCGCACAAATTGGCATCTGGAAAAGATCAAAATAGTTAAGAAAGGATAATTTTGATTCTGTGGTATGGAAGAAGACACCTCCATCCACATATTTGTGGATTACACAGCAATTCAGAATCCTAGGGCACAATACCGAGGAAACTTGAATGAATTAAAGCCTACAGAATTCCTGCAATAGGTCTAAAGAAACTACTAGTATCTGAGTCTTAGCTCAGGTACTGGTAGAAGACATGAAACACCATTGATCTTTTAGGTATCAAAGAATGTCACCCCAATATACCGGGTGGCCAGATATAAATGCAAAGTGCTGTATTTCGGAAACTAGTCGTCGAAGAGACTTGCAAACATTATTTTCAGATTTTTAAGATCGCGACAGGGGAAAAAGAAAACTAAATACTATTGTTTCTTAAAATTTTATGATAACTAATTTTTCTTTCTTCGATATTATGGGCTAGGAATAAGATATAGAGATACGGTTTTCACTATATCTTATTCAGGTATCATTCTACTACATTTTTATGGAAAAAGTTATAATATTGCATTTAATTCTTGCAATTTCCCATCAATATTTCGAAAACCACGCTCTAGCGGCATAACTAATAATCAGACATAACATAGATAAGCTGGGTTTAATGGAGCAATAATTAATTTTTCCAACAAGACCAAGTTTGTTGAAATCCGTTTTGAAGTTTGGGAGTTACAGTTGTTCCATTATTCCTGCATCGCCGATGCAGGAATAATGGAGTCATACCAAGAGGACTGAGGTTACATCCTGCTTACAGTTGTTCATTTGGAAGAAACATTGAATTATCCCCCACTACATTTTAATAAATACCTACGTCAAAAGATGTCAAACAAAAAATACTCGAATGAAGATTATTTTTGAAAAGCATGTATTTTTTTGGTGTTTACTAGGTGTATTTCAATGAAAAATAACTTTAAAAGTTTTGGATGGCGGTTACGCCCCTTGTCTGCCATTTTGGAAACCTAAAAATAATTTCCAGTAATCCTTTTTCGCTCTTTTAGTCAGAATATGTTTTTACCGTAAGTCTCTACAACTAATAGTTTCCGAGATACAGTACTTTGTATACTTATCTGGCCACCTGGAACATACATACATACAACCATCAAGTATCTAATAAAACTATACTTCAGCAATTAATAAAAAAAAGAGCTGTATATTACAATAAATCTATGTTGTACATTTATGAAATTTTTTCATGTGAATCGTCATATTCCACTTAGAGACGAATTTCTTTTCGCAAATCGGACAGCCGTGTGGTTTTTCTCCTGTGTGTAATTTTAAATGATATTCATAGCCAGAACGGAAGAGAAATTTTTTTCCACAATAGTTGCATACGAAACGCTTCGTTTCCTGATGAATTCTTTTATGTTCATTGAGTGAACTAACCAGTGGAAACGTTTTTGAACAAATTTCACAAGAATATGGTTTATCATTGGTATGCTTAGCCATGTGCTTTTGTATTTTACTTTCATTAGGAAAATCCATTCCGCAAATTTCACAAAGTATTGGATTAGCATTTAGTAATTCTCTGTGATGTCGAAAATTATGGTAACCTAGACCGTCAGGCCCTTTATAACTTTTATTACACAATTTGCATTCAAATTTATTTTGACCGATGTGAACTATATTTTTATGATTCTTCAACGAATAGGAAGCTGAGAATTGTTTCCCGCATACGTCGCATTCAAACGGTTTTTTGTTATCATGAAGAAACTGGTGTTCGTACGCTGGTTTAACAGTTCGAAACTGTTTTTGGCATACACGACATTTAAATTTTTTTATACCTTCATGGTCATTTACGTGACTTACGAATAATGTTCTATTTTTATTACTGTATCCTTCACATAAATGACATTTATACAGGGGTTCTGCGTTGTGTATCACTGAATGGAGACCAAAATCGACATTGGTAGTGAACGAAGAGTTACAGATTTTGCATATCAACGGGTTTTTTAGTTTGACTGGTTTTACCAGCATGGAATCGTATTCTTCTTGAGACATTTTAAGTAGGACGCCTTTTTTGCCACATACTTTCGTGGATATTTTTTCTACTGCTCGAGTCCAAAGTTTCCTAAAACAATTTAAATTAGCACACGTTGGACAGTTACAGTTTAACGATTGAAAAGATCTAGTAGGACTTAGACAATCAAAAATTCTACTGGGTAGCTACAACATGTTAGGAACATATGAATGCTCAAAAGTTTTGACCGTGTCGCCCGAATCGGCATCTGAAAAAGCTCAAAATAGTTGAAAAAGGAGAATATAGATTCTGTGGTATGGAAAAAGACACCTTCATCCACACACTTGCGAATTGCACAGCAATTCAGAATCCTAGTGCACAATACCTAGGTAACTACTGGATATAAGAGGGACATTAACCCAAGTTGAAGCCTGCAGATATCCTATAATTTCTCCTGGAAATAGGTCTAAAGGAGCTACTAGTCTCTGAGAATTTCTTCAGAAACTAAGTAGGAGCAAGGAGCACAATCTCTTTTCGCCACATTAGTCATAAAATTTTTTGTGATGAATAATTTCCGAGATACAGTACTTCATATACTATTCTGGTCCAATAAAGTATTGCTGGTCTGGATCCCTGCCCATTCTGGCATGGAAGAAAACGAGAAGGCAGACTCTCTTGCAAGGGAGGGAGCTGCACGTGTTTCTATCGGACAAGAACCTACAATTGGCATAGCAATAAGTTTTGCCAAGCAAACACTAAATACCTGGACAGCAAGAAGAGCTTTAGGCTTCTGGCTTAATGTACCAGGATTGGTACATTCAAAGGCTTTTATACATACTTCGAAAAATGTCTCCAAACAAATGTTAGACTACAGCAGGCATGACCTACGTTGTCTAATAGGCCTTTTAACAGACCACTGTAATCTGAATCATCATATGCTGAAATTTGGACTGTCGGAAGATCCGACTTGCCGTCTTCGTCTGGAAGATGATGAAACAGCAGAGCATATAATTTGTGCCTGCCCCGCCACGGCTCGAATTAGGTATCAGATGTTTGGCAGGGTCTCTCTAGCTCTGGGACCTGAAATATCTATCATTCACCAAATAAACTAATCGGCTTTGTTAAGAAGCTGAATTTGTTTGGTGAAATTTGAATAGGTGTGAGCCACAATAGACTCTTGCCAGTCGCAGTGGAGGGCCTTATAGACCCACTCATCACAAACCTAACCTAAACTACTATTCTGGCCACCCGGCACATACATACATACAACCATCAAGTATCTAATAAAACTTTATAAATTAAAAAAAGAGCGGTATATTACAATGAATTTATGTTGTACATTTATGGAATTTTTTCATGTGGAGCGTCAAATTCCCCTTAGAAACAAATTTTCTCTCGCAAATAAGACAGCCGTGTGGTTTTTCTCCTGTATGTAATTTTAAATGATAACTATAAGCAGCATTGAAAGGAAATTTTTTACCACAATAGTTGCATTCATAACGCTTCGTTCCTTGATGTTGAATTCTTATATGTTGATTGAGTGTACTAACCAGTGGAAAGGATTTTGAACAAATTTCACAGGAGTACGGTTTTTCTTTGGTATGCTTAGCCATGTGACTTTGTAATCTACCTTTATTAGGAAAATCTATGCCGCAAATTTCACAAAGTATTGGATTCGCATTTAGTAATTCTTTGTGATGTCGAAAATTATGGTAACCTAGACCGTCAGGCCCTTTATAACTTTTATTACACAATTTGCATTCAAATTTCTTTTGACCGGAGTGAATAATATTTTTGTGTCTCTTCAACGAAGATGGATCCAAGAATTGTATTCCGCATACGTCGCATTCAATTGGTTTTTGATTAATATGCAAAAACTGGTGTTCGTATGCTACTTTGACAGTTCGAAACTGTTTTTCGCATACACGACATTTGAATTTCCTCATACTTTCATGGTCACTTACGTGTCTTTCGAATACAGTTCTATTTTTATGACTGTATCCTTCACATAAATGACATTTATACAAGTGTTCTGCGTTGTGTGTCACTGAATGGAGGCCAAAATCGACATTGGTAGTGAACGAAGTGTTACAGATTTTGCATATCAACGGGTTTTCTAGTTTCACTGGTTTTACCAACAAGGAATCGTAATCTTCTTGAGAAATTTTAAGTAGGACTCCTTTTTTGCCACATCCAGTTGATACTTTCGTCGATATATTTTCTATTGCTTGAGCCAAAGGATTCCTAAAACAATTTACATTAGCACACTTTGGACAGTTACAGTTTAACCATTGGAAAGATCTTGTTGGACGTATACAATCAAAGATACTACTGAGATATAACACTGCCGCCTAATTGGCCTCTAAAAATCTCAAAATAGTCAAGAAAGGAAATGTTGATTCTTTGGTTTGAAAGGAGAAACCTCCATCCACATATTTGTGGATTGCACACAAATTCAAAATCCTAGGGCACAATACTGAGGAAACATAAATTAACTAAAGCCTACAGATATCCTAAAATTTCTTCGCAAATAGGTCTAAAGGAGCTGCTAGTCTCCGAGACTTTGTTCAGGATCTAGTAGCAAAAAAGGGACACCATAGATCTTCTAGGTATCAATGAATGTCGCCCCAATATACCGTATGGCCGGATATGAATGCAAAGTGCTGTATTTCGGAAACTAGTCGTCGTAGAGACTTGTAAACATTATTTTTAGATTCCCAAGATCGCTATAGAGGGAAAAAGACAAATAAATATTGGTGTTTTTTCAAAATTTTATTATAACTCAATTTACTTTCTCCGATATAAAAGGCGAGGGATAAGATATCGAGATACGGTTTACAATATCCTATTCAGGTATTATTTACTACATTTTTATAGAAAAAAAAATATTTTTGCATTTAATTCTTGCAATTACCTATCAATATATTGAAAACCGCACTCTAGTGGCATAACCAATAATCAGATATGTCACAAATAAGCTGGATTTAATGGAGCAATAGATGCTTTTTCTGCAGTTGCTCATTTGAAAGAACTTTGTCATTATCCCCTATTACTTCATTTTAATAGATACGTCAAAAAGTGTCAAACAAAAAATACTCGAATGAAGATTAGTTTTAAAAGGCATGTATTTTTTTGGTGGGTTCACTAGGTGTATCGGCTAATGGAGTCTCTCCCTGGTCATAAACAGACAAAAAAATACTAGGTGTATTTCAAAGAAAAATAACTTTTTGCGCGATCGATCTTTTTTGTTTATTAACAGCATCGGTTGTCAGGACTGTAGGTTGTGTTTACTGGTTTCCAAGTCTAACACGTCGGTAGGTGATTTACTTACCGTTCAGGCGTTCGTAAGTAAATTACTTACCGACGTCTTAGCCCTACATACATTTAAGTGGTCCTAAATAATATATTCATTACACAAAGGGAACAAAAAAAAATAAGAAGATTTATATTTTTTTAATAAACAGAACCGAACAGAACAATATAAAAAGTAATAAATACAATTTCACCAAAATGCAAATTATATTTTGAACTGATCAAGAAGTATAAATGTCACTTTTGAGATTTCGTTCATTTCGAAGAATTTTAAATTATTTTATTCGAAATTTATTTCAATATGATCGCGCAAAAAATGGTATAAGCATCTCGAACGTTAAGGGTAATACCGATCTCCAGCAAATTTGTTGTCGACCGGTAAACAACCCTTACCGTTCTTAATACTTAATATACTATAAAAGTTTCAGATAGCGGTTATCTGCCATTTTGGGAACATGAAAATAATTTCCAGGATTCTCTTTTCGCCCCTTAAGTCATAAAATTTTCTGCCGCTAGTCTCTGCGACATATAGTTTCCGAGATACAGTACTTTGTATACTTATTTATCTGGCAACACGGAACATGCATACATACATACAACCATAAAGTATATAATAAAACTATACTTCAGCAATGAATTGAAAAAAACAGTATATTACAATAAATCTATGTTGTACATTTATGAAACTTTTTCATATGTAGTCTCAAATTTCCCATAGAAACAAATTTCTTCTCGCAAATAAGACAGCCGTGTGGTTTTTCTCCTGTATGTAATTTTAAATGATAACTATGGGCCGCACTGAAAGGAAATTTTTTACCACAATAGTTGCATTCATAACGCTTCGCTCCTTGATGTTGAATTCTGATGTGTTGATTGAGTGAACTATTCAGCGAAAAGGATTTTGAACAAATTTCACAGGAGTACGGTTTATCTTTGGTATGCTTAGCCATGTGATGTTGTAGTTTACTTTCATTGGGAAAATCCATTCCGCAAATTTCACAAAGTATTGGGTTGGCATTAAGTAATTCTTTGTGATGTCGAAAATTATGGTAACCAAGACCATCATATCCTTTATAACTTTTATTACACAATTTGCATTCAAATTTTTTTTGACCGAAGTGAATGATATTTTTGTGACTCTTCAACGAAGAGGAAGCAAAAAATTGTTTTCCGCATACGTCGCATTTAAACAGTTTTTTATTTTCATGGAAAAACTGGTGTTCGTACGCTGGTTTAACAGTTCGAAACTGTTTTTCGCATATACGACATTTAAATTTTTTTATACCTTCATGGTCATTTACGTGGCTTTCGAATGCAGATTTATTTTTGTGACTGTATCCTTCACATAAATGACATTTATACAAGTGTTCTGCGTTATGTGTCACTGAATGGAGGCCAAAATCGACATTGGTAGTGAACGAAGTGTTACAGATTTTGCATATCAATGGGTTTTCTAGTTTCACTGGTTTTACCAACAAGGAATCGTAATCTTCTTGAGAAATTTTAAGTAGGACTCCTTTTTTGCCACATCCAGTTGATACTTTCGTGGATATATTTTCTACTGCTTGAGTCAAAAGATTCCTGAAACAATTCAGATTAGCACACGTTGGACATTTTCCATTGGAAAGATCTTGTTGGGCTTGGACAATCAAAAATACTTCTGGATAATTACAACCAGTTAAGAACAAATGGATGCCAAAGAGTTTTGACACTGTTACCCAATTGGTATCCGAAAAAGCTCAAAATAGTTGAATGAGAAGAATATGGATTTTTTAGTATAAAAGAAGACACCTCCATCTAAATACTTGCGAATTGCACAGCAATTCAAAGTCCTAGGGCACAATACCTAGAAAACTATTGGATAAAAGAGGGACATTTACCTAAGTTAAAGCTTGCAGATCTCCCATAATGTCCCCGGAAAATAGGTCGAAAGGAGTCTTTGAGAGTTTTCTCAGAAATTAAGTAAAAGCAAGTAGGCACAATAGATTTTTTAGGTATTAATGAATGTTACCACAATATACCAGGTGGCCGGATAAGAATGCAAAGAACTGCATTTCGAAAACTAGTCGAAGAAAAATGGCGAAAAAAATGCAGAAGACGAATTAATATGAATAAAAATAACATTGTAATGGCGTTTTTTCAAAGTTTTTATGATAACTAAATTCACTTTCTACGAAATTTTAGGGTAGGAATAAGATATCGAGATACCATTTTCACTACCATTCATTTTACCACATTTTTTTGGAAAGACATATTATTATTGCATTCAATTCTGACAATTTCCTATCAATACTTCAAAAACCGTGCTCTAACGGCATAACTTATAATCAGGGGTACGTTCGATAACATCATCCTAGCATAAGACTTACGCGAACTGTCGTTCGAAATCATGAGTAGGCAAAGTTTGGCAACGTTGTATCGGCCGTTCGAAAACATCGAATAATATTATTCGACGTCCTTCTTTGTCAATCGATTTAAGAATAGAATGAAAAGTATCCGACTTGCGCACTAGTTTATTTGTAGGTTAGTCCAGTTTGCCGCCTTATTTACTTTTTGTTTTGTTATTGGTTTTTAATTGATTGTATCAAATTAAATATCTAAATCAAAATATCCAATCGTATAACATAACTTTAACCTGCTAATTTAGTTCATTTAGTTTACGCACGCTTTGTATGACATTAGGTAGTTCGAAAACGATGACAAAGGAGATTAAACTTTCAGGACTATTTACCCCCACCACCGATCGAATTATATTCTCCTTAGAATACTGTTGTCACAAGTAGGCTGTGTTTAATGGAGCAATGAATATTTCCATTTTAAAGAAAAATTGAATTACCCCCCACCACTTCATTTTAATAGATATGTCATAAAGTGTCATACAAAAAGTACTCTAACGAATATTAGTTTTAGGAAGCATGAATTTTTTGGTGAGTTTACTAGGTGTATTTCAAAGAAAAATCACTTTAAAAGTTTCAGAACACCATCTGGAGATGGAGTTTAAGTCCAGCTGGAGGGTTTGTTGGTTGGTGATTGGATTCGTATATATCTTTGTGTCATCAGCGTACAAAGATATTTTATTAGTTACGTGATAAGGAAGATCGCTGGTGTATACCGTAAAAAGCAGAGGACCAAGAACAGAACCCTGTGGCACTCCACTTTCCACCAATCTATCCCTTGAGAAGTCTTCGCCAACTCTTACTTTAAAATATCTATCCGTTAGAAAGTCGTCAATCCAGCTAAGTAAAGAGCCGCGAATGCCGAAGTGTTCCAGCTTGTGTAGAAGTCTGCGCCTGGGAACGCGATCAAAGGCCTTGGAAAAGTCCAGATAGACAATATCTACTGGCTGCCGATCGTTAAGAGATGACGTCCAGTCATTAACACAGTGTAGCAGGTTGGTTAGGGTGGAACGGCCGGCGACAAATCCGTGTTGTTGCGTTGGAATCACATTTTCCTGTAGAAGAAATTTGGTCGTCTCCTCCAAAATAATGGCTTCCATGACTTTACTGACCACTGGCAGCAGACTAATCGGGCGGTAGTTATTGGAATCAAGTTTGTTACCTTTTTTGAATATGGGGGTGATAGATGCTAATTTCCAGCTGGGGGGTATGGAACTTTGAGTAAAGGAAGCCTGCATAATTAACGACAGGGGAGTTGCAAGCGAGTTTGCGCAGCTTTTTAGGAGTTTTGGAGTTAGACCATCTAAACCAGGTGATGCGTTAGTGCGTAGTTTCAGTAAGTGCTGTTTTATACGGTCTGGTGTAAATACTACATGTTCCAAAGATGCCTTGAGGCGAGGACAGTTAATTCTCTTTTCGCCCCTTGAGTCATAACATTTTTTGTCGCAAGTCTCTACGACTAAAAGTTTCCGAGATACATTACTTTGTATACTTATCCGGTCACCCGGAACATGCATTCATACATACAACCATCAAGTTTCTAATAAAACTATACTTCAGCAATGAATTAAAAAAAGAGCTGTATATTACAATAAATCTATTGACATTTGAGGAATATACTGACATTTGAATATTCAAAATATGTATTTTGTATATCCAAGTTTACCAAATGACTGAAAAATTAAGAAATTTATTAGAATTCTGCTATAATTTTCAATAAAGAGGAACGCGTACGCTTCAATAATTTTTTAATGGCTGGTATAAGCCTCATCAAATGATTGTCAAATAATAATAA
Organism: Galerucella calmariensis; assembly: GCA_910591675.1. Taxonomy (NCBI): domain Eukaryota; kingdom Metazoa; phylum Arthropoda; class Insecta; order Coleoptera; family Chrysomelidae; genus Galerucella; species Galerucella calmariensis. Next base: position 248,400 of record CAJUYG010000143.1, read on the forward strand.
ATATCTGACATTTCTCATCTGTCACTTTGAATCAACATAGCAACAAATAAAAAAATAATCGTCAGTCAATACTCTACGTTATCAAAACCAATTTTACCGTCGCAGCTTTTTCTAAGAGATAATTTACCCATAGAAGAAAAAATAGTGTACCTAACACGTGCGTAAAGTGACTTTTCCGCACGCGATTGCTGGCCGAACTCCGCTAAAGCGTCGTTCGGCCATCTGCAATAGCGTGCGGAAAAGTATCACTTTCCGCACAAGTTAGGTAAACTACTATTAAATGATATCTAGCTATAGGCAGCACTGAAAGGGAATTTTTTACCACAATAGTTGCATTCATAACGCTTCGTTCCTTGATGTTGAATTCTTACATGTTGATTGAGTGAACTAACAAGTGAAAAGGATTTTGAACAAATTTCACAGGATTACGGTTTTTCTTTGGTATGCTTAGCCATGTGATGTTGTAACTTACTTTTATTAGGAAAATCCATTCCGCAAATTTCACAAAGTATTGGATTCGCACTTAGGAATTCTTTGTGGTGTCGAAAATTATGGTAACCTATACCGTCATGCCCTTTATAACTTTTATTACACAATTTGCATTCAAATTTCTTTTGACCGAAGTGAATGATATTTTTATGGTTCTTCAGCGAAGAAGAAGCAAACAATTTTTTCCCGCATACGACGCATTCAAGCGGTTTTTTATTTTCATGGAAAAACTGATGTTCGAAGGCTACTTTTAGAAATCGAAACTGTTTTTCGCATACACGACATTTGAATTTTCTCATACCATCATGGTCACTCACGTGTCTTTCGAATACAGTTTTGTTTTCATTACTGACATTTATACAAGTGTTCTACGTTGTGTGTCACTGAATGGAAACCAAAATCGACATTGGTAGTGAACGAAGTGCTACAGATTTTGCATATCAACAGGTTTTCTAGTTTCACTGGTTTTACCAACAAGGAATTGTATTCTTCTTGAGACATTTTTAGTAGGATACCTCTTTTTCCAAATCCTGTTGATACTTTCGTGGCTTTTTTTTCTACCGCTAGTGTCAAAAGATTCCTAAAACAGTTTACATTAACACCCTATATAATCCTGCAAAAGAGGATGCTATAAAATGTAATCAAATTTTTTTCTATCCTTTCCAATAATCATATCAACGGCTGTTGAAGCCACCGCCATCTACACTGTTGAAAAATAAGGGGATATTAAATTCCACAAAAAATGTATACGCACCTTAGAAATTTGATCAAACCTAGGATTATTTGTAAACTTTGTAAACATGATTATATTAGCTTTTTGAAAAATGTATTGTAATAAAGAATATCAACATAATATAATATCTAGAAACTTTTTTCGCCGCTCTCATCGGTCATTGTACTCAACTATCTACGGCCGCTAAAGCCACCGCAATCTACACTGTTAAAAAAAACGGACTATTAGATGTCACAAAAAAATGTTGTAGATTCCATACGCGTAACAGAAACTTAATCAAAGTTTTTAAAACACTCTTAAAAATCAAAACAAACATTGTATATCAACGGCTGCCAAGGCCACCGCCATCTACACTGTAAAAAAATAAATTTTAAATCAAAAAAATGTTGTCTAATAATCAAAAAGATAAAAAAAGGCAATCTGTATGCAAGTAGGGTTATTTTTTAACTTTATTATAATATATTAGCATTATTACACGTTAATATTATAAAAGATGTTTACAAAAAGCCTTACACATTATTTTCTAATGCAAAGCAATGACTCATTGGAAATTCAAGCGACCAGGGGAGGATTTTATGAAAAATGTTGAGACTGACGAAGACAAATAATTTGTTTAGGTAATTGGGTGATAAAATAATCAATCAAGATTCAATTATAATAAAATGATTCAAGAAATTATAAAAATGTATATTACAGTAATTCATGTGGTACATTTGTGAAATTTTTTCATATGTAACGTCAAATTTCCCATAGAAACAAACTTTTTCTCGCAAATGAGACAACCATGAGGTTTTTCTCCCGTATGTAATTTCAAATGATAACTATAAGCTGCATGGAAAGGAAACTCTTTCCCGCAATAGTTACACGCGTAACGTTTCGCTCCAATATGTTTCACTTTTATGTGTAGATTAAGCGTACTCGCTTGCGTGAAGGATTTTGAACAAATTTCACACGAGAACTGTTTATCTGCCATATGCCCGTTCATGTGACGTTTCAATTTACTACCGTTCGGAAAATCCAGTCCGCAAATATCGCAAAGAACCGGATTTGAACTATACACATCTTTATGTTTTCGGAAATTATGGTAAGACATTCCGGAACGATTCCTGTACTGTTTATTACACAATTTACAATGGAGTCTGTCTATTTTATGACCAAGTCTGTCTTTTTTACGATCAACATTAAGATCGATATGTTTTTTCTTTTTATGTATCTTCAACGAATAAGAAGCGAAAAATTGTTTTCCGCACAAGTCGCATTCGAACGGCTTTTTATTTTCATGTATGAATCGATGTTCGTATGCTACTTTTAAAGTTTGAAACGGCTTTTCGCAAACGGGGCATTTGAATTTCGTCGTCCCTTCGTGATCTCTAATATGCTTTTTAAACACAGTTTTATTTTCGTGGCTAAAACCCTCGCACATATGGCACTCGTATAAAAGTTTGTGTTTTAAAGAATGGACGCCGAAGTCGATATTGCTCGTATACGAAGTGTTACAAATATTACAAATTAGAGGATTTTCTAGTTTCATTGGTTTGGCCAAGCATGAATCGTATTCCTCTTGAGACATTCTTGTTAGGATTCCTTTTTTACCACAACTTCTTGATGGTATTTCTTTGTCTGTTGATTGAAAAAGAGTAAACCTAAAACAATTAACGTTAACAATAAAAAAAACTAGCAGATGTCTTTTTTATTCTTCAAACAGTACAAATAATCCAATCAATGATATCGAAAAATAATTCGAAAATGTAAAGAAAGTTGTTGATTGTTCGATAATACACAGAAAGGACTGGCAAGACCCAAGAACATTACAGTTTCCCCGAGGAGAGACCTGGTATACAGACGGATAGAAGACTGGGGAAGGGACAGGAGCAAATGAAATGGGGAGTACAAGATATTCCTTCTCACTAGAAGAACATACCTCTGCATCTCAGGCGGAACTTTTTTTTGTGTTTTGGAAGCCGTTCTGATGCCGGGAGCACTGCAGCCTATTGGCTTATTGTACTCTACTCCCACATTTAGTCCACCCATCCAGTTATCCTCGTACCTTCGAGTAGACGATATAGGTCCATTGGATGAGTGCCATACACTTCAGGTGGCACATTGGCTTCTCCGAAGATTGTGTGTCTCCTCGAGTCCAGTGCCTCACAGTCAGATAAGATATGGGTTACGGTCTCGGTCCCCATGCCACAAAGTCTGCAGCTGAGGTCCTCGTTATATAACCCTATTTTATGCAGGTGATCTTTTACAGGGGTATAACCCGTTAGATAACCTGTAATAATTCTTAGCTTATTCCTACTGATATTCAGTAGTTCTTCGGTCCGTTTTACACATGTGTTACCCATGAAGATTTTGCAGTGTACCTGCTTTGGGGTGTTTCTCAATTGAAGTCTATGTTGGCTTTGTACCCATTTTTGTATTTGCCCTCGGACTCCCTTCTTTGTAGTCCCAAGAGCTGGTTCTGGTCCAACATATGCTGCGGAGCTTTATGATATCCTAGAATGTGTCAGAATTAACAAACATAGGACTGACACTCATTGGATCAACATATTAACTGACAGTCAGGCAGCCCTTGCAGTTTTAAATAGCCACAAGGTAACATCCGTACTGACAGAAAGAACTAAATGAACTGGCAGACCATGTTAAAGTTAGATTAGTGTGGCTGCCGATATTTGTGAACAAGCTGATGAACTCGCGAGAAGAGGTTCAGTAACGACATATAATGAACCACGGAGAAGGTAGTTCCAAGACAAATAGAAAAATGGATACAAAATCAGCATAGACTATAGTGGAGGAACACTCCAAAGCATCTACACAGCAAGGCAGATAAATAAAGTGAGTGATGATGTGGAATTGAATATTATGATTGAGTTTCAATAAAACCCACATAATTCTGATCTTCTGTATCTGTAAAGTAGGGAGGGTGAGTGTAAGCTCACAGCATGTAGGTCACATGTGACCCGGGGAGTCATCGTCCATCCTGTCCTTCTCAGAAAGGTGGAGAGGACTAGGAGACATCTCCTTTATATCGACCAAGACTCACCGAACACACACTCTCTTATTGACGATAACTCCGGACACTCGCCTAAGACATGCCTGACAGTTTCATCATCCTGTTCACACATCCTGCATAGAGGTGTGTCCACAAGCCCCATAGTATGAAGGTGTTTCCTTAGTTGACAGTGGCCAGTCAGAAATCCTTCTGTTAAAGGTAGGTTTTTCCTGGCCATCGCCAAATATTTCTTTAGCACCGGACTCCCCGGGTGATCCTGGCAAGACTGCATCCTTTGATTCCATCCTATCTCTTAAGGGATTGAGCATGGGTGTAACGTTTGGCTAGTTCCGCAATTGTCGTCGGGCCGTAGGTGTCACTGGGTCCTAAAATTTTCAGTCCAGCCGCTTCCCTGGCTAAAGAATCGGCAATGGGATTACCTTTACTCCAGTCGTGCCCTTTAACCCATCTCAGGATAATATTGTTATCTGCCGAGGCGTTAGCTAAATCTTGGTGGTACTCTAGTACTAGCCCAGATAATTTTGATCTTGTTCTAGTGTCCAAGAGTTTTTCCCAACTCTATTTGGCTATTCCACACTGTATAGGGATGAACCTATTTGTGAGTTGTACAATGAGATTTTCTACAAGAAGGATCTTGTGAAAAAAAAAGTCATGCTCGATAAGGAAAACTGGTCAATTCGCATAAGCAGTGCAACATAGAGAGAGAGAGATGCTGCGAAATTGAATTAATCAATTATGTGTGTCAGGATAATTAAATCATTCCAATAACTATTATAAAAGATTATATTACGGAAATTTATGTTGTACGTTTGTGAAAATTTTTCATGTGAAGCGTCAAATTCCCCTTAGAGACGAATTTCTTTTCGCAAATGAGACAGCCGTGTGGTTTTTCTCCTGTATGTAATTTTAAATGATAACTATAGGCAGCGCTAAAAGGAAACTCTTTCCCACAATAGTTACATGTGTAACGCTTCGTTCCAATATGTTTAACTTTTTTATGTTGACTGAGCGTACTGGCTTGTGTGAAGGATTTCGAACAAATTTCGCAGGAAAACTGTTTATTTTCGGTATGTTTGGTCATGTGGTTTTTTAATTTGCTTCCATCCGGAAAGTCTACTCCGCAAATCTCGCACAGAAATGGATTCGCGTTAAGTAATTCTTTGTGATGTCGGAAATTATGGTAAGATAAGCCGGAAGCGTTTCTGTACTGTTTTTTACACAATTTACAATCAAATTTTTCTAGTTTTTGTCCAGTAAGAATTTCGTAGTGAATCATATTTTTATGATATTTCAACGAATAGGAAGCTGAAAATTCCTTCCCACATACGTCACATTTGAAAGGTTTTTTATTTTCATGTCTGAATCGGTGTTCGTATGCCTCTTTCAGAATATTATATTGCTTCCTGCAAACAGGACATTGGAATTTCCTTACGCCTTCGTGGTCTCTTATATGTTTTTCGAACGTTGTTCTGTTTCTATGTCTGTATCCCTCGCACATGTGACAATCATAAAATCCGTTTAAATTATGTGTTATAGAATGGATACCGAAATCGATATTGCTGAGATAGGAAGCATTACATATTTTACATGCGAGAGGAATTTCCAGCTTTATAGGTTTAACCACGTAAGTTTCAAATTCTTCTTGGGACAGTTTAGCTAGGATACCTCTACTATTTCGTTTTTGTGGTACTGCTGCGTCAAAAATAGTCCTAAAACAAACAACATTAACTCACTTTTCGAAAACATTGAAAGTTTTATAAATAAATATAAATATTATCCAATGATTGATTTTTTTTGTGATTTCTCAATATGTCCCTTGTTAGTTATTTTATAATTGAGATAAATGTATGGAAAGAGATTTATTTGATCTTTGGCAGCGTAGAAATTTCATTCATCGTTAAAATAAAAAATACAAACAATATTAAAATGATTGATATCAGACACATATATGCTTTGACAATTACCAATAACTTGAATTATCACTAACAATACCTCGTAAAAGGCATTTCCATATGGCTCCCAAGCCTAGGGCTACCATATTTAAATTTTGGCAGCCAGGAAAAACAGGAACGAGAGGCTAAAGAACCATCCTTCATGTCGATCCAACGTTGTCAAATTTAGTAGTAACTACATGTGGCTTTTTCGATTACGCATGCGTCCATACAGCCTTTAACCTTCTATTCGATGTGACTTAATGTGAGCAGATTATAGTTGGTAGGATACTGAGCCTACAACCCAGAGGTCCAAGGTTCGAAACCCGGTATGGACCTGGTTTTTTTCTTCAGTTTTTTATTTCTTATTTTCTGATATTTTTATACATAGTTACACTTTGATCAACCGGGTTTGGGCCTGGGTTTTCTTGTTTTTTTTTAGTTTTCTATTTCTTATTTTCTGATACTTTTATACATAGTTACACTTTGATCTGTGTCAGTTGACCGAGAAGCATAAATCTCAATAATTTTCCTTTCCCCTTTCTGAAAAAAATATTTACATGTGCTCATAAATCAAATGAGTAACGAGAGAAAACTAGACGCAACATAATATATTGGAAAGAACAGAATTCACCCCACGAATTTATTCACACTATTTAAATTAAAACCAGTATAGTTGTTTACATTAACTACATAGCCTTTGTCTATATTAACTACGGTTTTTTTATATTTCTTGTCACATTACCAACCCTGCTTGGCTCTCAATAATTTAACATATTCTTATTTTCAAAAGTCGCGCTAAAAATAATTTAACAGGAACGACTGTCACTCATTTGGCAACTTTGGATCGACATAAAGGATGGTTCTTTAGCATCTCGTCAAAAAGAACACGTGAAAACCCCGGATTTTAGAGCTCAGAGCTCGAACATGTCAACAGGTTTTTTTTCAACATATTCAGTGTAAAAAAACAGTTGAAAATGTCATAAATCATTTTTTTATTTATTTTTGTTCGAGCATCAGGTCAGGTCAGTTTCTCAGTCTTTAAATATTATATATACCTGAAAAAATGGAATAAAAAGCAAATAAATGCATAAGAAATATTTATTCTGTCATGAGAAGCTTTAATACCCAAGTGATATACATTTTTGTCCACGACTATTTGTTAATTTTAACGCTCTACGTGTTCTTCTTCAAGTATAATGAAATACTTTATTCACCAGTGATAATAGGTGTGGATAATGAAAAGGTCACATGATATATATTGAAGATTATCAATATATACAAATGACACAAATATTGAATAAAAACCGCGACGGGGATCCGATTCTATGTCTAAAATTTCTCACTTTACCAAGTCAGAGCCGTAAACCATCAGGCTATGAAGATATACCGTGAAGCATCTCGTAGCATTCATTACACCAGCTATGATTCAGACGGGGCCAGCATAACAACACTTTTAACAGCTTTTTTGCAGCTTGCAAGGATTATGCAAGAAATAATTTTAAGCACTTTAAGCGCTGTAATTTTTTGTTCGTATTTTGAATTGCATCAGAGGTATATCAGTTGAAATTCATATTTCATTAAATGTTGATGCTTTTGTTATTATTAATTGAAAAATATCGTTGTATTCCAAATAGAACGACACGCAAAAGTGAGGGGTAGCTACCACAGGGCTGTCAAATGTAAAACATTTTTTTATAAGTCATTAGGAACGTACTTCAATGCCATTCAATGCAGTTTTCTTATTTATTAATTATCTTGTCAAATAAGCGAGATATTGTCTGTAAGGGATAACTTGGGACACCCGATATGTGATGTGATATTAAAAATATAATCTGTTCAATAACATAATGAGTAATTTTTTAGGAATAAACTTTACTATAGTATTTTAGTTTGACAAAGAAATTTATACCTAAACAGGTAATTCATAGAAAATATAGTACCTACATATTCTACTCGCATATAATGGCTATTATTCACATATCAAATAACTATAGGTTTTGCAATTAGAGCTGACGGTTATAGACTCCGTTTTTCATAAAAAGAGCCCACTAGAAGTCTGGAAGTTGCAGTCGTATGCGCGAAGAAGCTGCACATAACAATATCTGAACATCAATAGGCCTAAGGCTTTCGCCGATACTAATGTTCAGATATTGTTATGTGCTGTGCAGCTTCTTCGCGCACACTTCTAGACTTCTAGTGGGTTCTTCTTATGTAAAACGAAATCTGAAACAAAGTATACGAATAGTATTGAGTAGAAGAATGCACGCCTCTGCCATAGATGGAGTTATGACAAGCTGCCACAGAATCGCTTCTTTTCACAAACAAATGCCTTGGCGATTGACATCTGACACATAAATGCTTGACAAGCTGACACTGAAGTGCCTTGACGATTCTCAACAATACATATTACGTGGAATTATTGGGTACTGTGTGGAAACCTGAAATATCGTCAAAGAACTTTTGTGCAAGCTCTTAGTCAGACGTAGAAAGCCATTTATCAGAATATTTTTGAAAATAAATAAGAAGCTAATGTAAAAATACATTTATTTTTAATAAAGATCAGTCATAAAACTTAGCTTACTGTCCAAATCTAGGAAAAAGATACAAAAACCATAAAGAGACACACAAAAAGCGGAGTAGCTGGCGAAAGGGTCAAACTTTGACAAATATCACATAAAAAAAGTCCTTAAGCGTTTTCTGAATATATTATGAGTATGGACCCGACCCATTACATTCGCTATATTTGTGGTTAAATATATCTTGAATGTTGGTAGTTATATTAAAAGGCAGATTCACAAATTACCAACACGTTTATTAACGAATACGTTATACTATACAGAGTTGCAAAAATCCTAATTTTTTTCCCACTGGACTAATTTTCAGGAGGGTTCATAGAAATCTAACTATTGTATTGGTCTTTGAGATGAATTTTTCAAGAAAATTTTTCGATTTTCCAAAAAATTTTCAACATTTAAATAAATTTCAAATTTTTGATAAAATTTTGAATTTTTGAATTTAAAAAAAAATTTCGATTTTTGATAAAATTTGAAATTTTTGAAAAATTTTTAAATTTTCGATAAAATTTTGAATTTTCGGAAAAAATTTCAGTTTTTGAAAAAAGATTCAATTTTTGAAAAAAATTTCAATTTTTGAAAAAAATTCTCAAATTTTGAGATCATTTTTGCTATTTGTCAAATTTTTTTCAATTCTCGGAAATAAAATGTTAAATTCAATGAAAATAAAAAAAATCGAAATCTTGCAAAATTCAGTCGACGGAATAATTATTATCGAGGAATTCTTGTTTTACCTTGCCTCACCCATCCCAACTTATCTTTCAATCAAGCAGTAGCAAAAATGTATCATCAGAACAAATACTCTTATTCCTCTAATCTACCAAAAAGTAAAATAAATGACTAGAAATTATTTTTTACTTGACCAAAATGAGCTGTGAAATACTCATTTTCAACCCATTAAAAATAAAAGAAAAAATTAGTAATGAAACAAAATTACATTAATTATTTAGATAAAAAATTGTAATGAAAAATTTTTCATTACTCATTAAGAATTAAAATTTAAAATGTACTAAGAATACATTGTTAATCATCATTAAAAAAATTTAATGGAATTAATTTAATTCATCATTAAAAAAAGATTAATGAGTAATGGAAATTGAATACATTGAATACTAAAAACGAGCAATGAATTGTCATCGCATTAAAAAAAATGCATTATTTGCAACCCTGACACTATATTACATTGCTATACTATAGACCATTCCAGAATGACGTCAATAACAGGTTCTGTGTCCTCAAGTCATTATAGGTTTGTTCGTAGTCAGAAACTATCATAAACCGTCAGAGGCATGCGCATAAAAAAAAAACGTTCGTAGAAACAATTGGCAGTTGGTGATTTAAAAATCCTTTGATCGAAAAAAGAAATTTGCGGTTTCGGATCAGTTGCCAGCTATCAGAATAATTTGCTGACCGGGACAAATTTTCAGTTTGAACATGAGAACATGCGTATTGTGATGCTGGAGAAAGTGACAAATTTTTACTATTTTCTATTATAGTAAAAAAAAAGCATGGAAATAGCTAACCAGTCAGTTCCATCTAGAATAAAACGTGAGTAAAATAATTTGTATGTTGTACCGGACATTTGGAAAAAAATTCTGGCTTCTTATTAAGATGGCCAAAGAATGACACACACATTACAAAATTATTTACTTATTCTCTATTTTTTAGCTTTTCTTCAAGTGATGATGAACTTTTGAATCATTTTAAATTATAATTAAATTCAAGTTAATGTAAAAAAAAAAATGTTAGCAATTAACGCGCTCCGCTTGGCGTCGCGCGTTAACCCTTGCTTTCGAACAATAATTCCTCACTTTTCGTTCTTAATACATAAATAACTATTTCGCTTTGCGGCTTTTCAACCAAGCGAGATGACTATTCAGTTGATCTCTCTGTTCAGAGACAGTTTACTGACTGCGCCATGTGTTATTTGTAAAGTTTTTGTCGGTGTGACAATCAACGGACTGATTGGGGGACCCAGCACAATACGACCGACTTGTCAAAGTGTTTTATAATGGTCTATTGTGGATTGAGCGTAGGAATGGTTGAAGCAATTATATTCTTGATATTAATATTGTCAATAACCAGTAGGTAATGAGTTAACTTGTTTAAATTAATAAAAATATATTGTTCCTAGCACGTGAGGATAGTACTGGCAGTAGAAAATAACTATAATTAGCTGTTGTTCAGGTGAGGTTAAAGGTTTGATTATGAGATAGTCAGTGATAACATGGAGTCAATGTCGCATCTTGACCGTTTATGAAACTTTTTCAAATGAAGTCTCAAATTACCCCTGGAGATGAGTTTTTTTTCGCATATTGAACATCCATGAGGTTTTTCTCCGGTGTGTATTTTTAAATGATAGTTATAGGTCGAACGAAAAGGAAATTTTTTACCACAATATTCACAGGTGAATCGCTTCTCTCCTGTATGAAATGCTTGATGTTGATTCAGCCCAGCTACTTGCGTGAATGTATTAGTAAACAATTGACAAGAGAATGGTTCATTCCCGGTGTGTTTGTGCATGTGTGCTGTCAATTTCTTTTCAGTTTCAAAGTAAATTCCGCAAATTTCACAGGGTATAGGAATTTTATGATTCCTTAAATTGTGATCATTTATACCTGCATAGCTTTTGTAATGTTTGTTACTTTGCAATGCAGCTTATCCCGTTTCTGACCAGTAAGAATTTCGCAGTGTATAAGTTCTTTTGGTTTCTTAACGAAGAGGACGAAAAGAATTGTTTTCCGCATAGATCGCATTCGAAAGGTGTTTTATTGTTATCGAAAAACTGGTGTTCGTATGCCTCTTTTAAATCATTATACTGTTTTCCGCATACGAGACATTTATATTTCCTCAAACCCTCGTGGTCTCTCATGTGTCTTTCGAATAAATATCTTTGTTTGTTACTGTATCCCTCACACAAATGACATTTATACAGTCCATCATTATTGTGTTTGAAAGAATGAAAGCCGAAATCAATAGTGTTGGTGAAGAAATCGTTACATATTTTGCATATCAGAGGGTTTTCTAATTTTCTAGGTTTAACCTAGGTTTCGTATTCTTCTTGAGACATTTTCGCTAGAATACCTCTTCTTTTTGATACTGCTTTTTCAAAAACAGCCCCGAAACAAACAATATCAACAACAATATTTAAAATCCTACAATTTACTGTTTTCTTTGAATATACAAACTTTAAATCGACCAAACATATCATCAACTGGACACATAAGAATAGGCAGTTGCCACTAAAAAAAACACCAACCACAACGAAGCTATTGAAGTTGCCGTTTCAAGACAACTTCTAGTTCATTGTTTTTTCATACTTAATGTTTAGAGCGCTTTCGGCCTTGACCCTCATCATCATCACCAAAAACTGAGAGATTAACTCTAAGAATTTTTTCGGAACAGAATATAATGAAGATCTGTTCCAATCGCAATCAGAAACTGTCAGAAACGATCGGAGAATAACTGGTCATAACAAACAACCAGTTTACTTTCGCGTACTTCCTATCACTGATTGCAATGGTCGACTATTCTCTGATCGTTTCTGATTGCGGTTGGAACATAAGTAAAAATGCATCTAAACACAAATACATCAGCACTGAGTACGTGTATTGCATCAAAGCAATGTTACCCACTTATAACAGCTTGTCAAACGTTAAGGTGGCTTGGCTTCCACGGCCCGTAATTTTACAGGCCAGGCCGCGCCGCGACTGGGGAACGGGCGGCGCGTAGATCGGAACGGACTTCAGGCGAAACTCCATCCACTGCGTGTTTGTTGGAAGTTACCGACTCGCCGCGGATTTGTCGCACCTCCTCGCGCCACCTCAGGCGACCGTCTTCACACGGCGCGAGCTGTCGTGGCTCGGCCTGCAAAAACACGGGCCGTAGGGCAGCGTACGGGCTACGGAGGTAGAGATAGACGGTATATGCAGTGATCTGTACTCGTTGATGATTAATTCAGCCGCTGACCATTGCGCGTTGCATTATAAAAAGGAATTTACGGAAAAAAAATCATTTATTTTCAATTATAGTTGAATCATATAACTTACTGTTTAGAGCTAATGAAAAACATTAACATAAAAATTAGATTTTGAAAATGTTCCCAACGAAGAACGTTTTCTATCATCAGTAATAGAAATCCTGAATTTATTATTTTTTAACGCATTACAAATAAATACAATATAACGAAACATAAACTAGCAAAATAGTCAGACATCCAAACTTACCATAAATATAAAGGGCTTAGGACTAAATATCCTGCCAAAAAAACCCATCCCGTAATATCCCCTACCAAAAATACCCCTCCAAAAATATCTCTTCGCATTTCACCTTAAAAAGTATTGGATGGGAGGGATGAATACATTGTTATGTATTCAAGAAGGGGAAGGTAATATAATTATTGGATTTACCATTCTTAAACCAATAAACTTGTATCTTGCCTCAGATATATTTTCAGTTAAGGATATTATTGAACAGGATTTTATTGGCTGGGGATATTTTGGACGGGATTTTTTTTGCAGGATATTTTTGGCAGAATATTTTAGGACAGGATATTAAGTCGTGCTACCAAATGGTAAATACTTTGTATAAAACGTCGTTTGTAATTTCTCTTGAATTGACGTATTCTTTTTGTTTTTAAAATGATTCAAAAAAGAAAAATTCTTCATTTTCCCAATAAAAACTCTCGGGTTGCCGTCTACTTATAGATTGTAATAAATCAAAATAAGTCTAACTTTATTATAATACAATTAAGGTCCTTTGAAATTATTGGCACACATAAAAACATATGCGTTTGTTTTAACATACTATTCATCTAAAATAATAACATTATGAGCAGATTTCATATGAATTCTATACACTCTTTTGGTAATGAATCCCCTGCCACATATCTCGCATTTCATATTTATCATATCTTTCTTCAGAAGATCTTTGTGCAATAAATTCTTCGGGTAAACAGTATCTTGGTTAATTTGATTATGAACCTACAACAATAAAAATTTAGCGCACTATACTATCATCCACAACATTAGCAATATAGACCAAGAACCCATTTTATTATTTCTATGGGCGTTTTCACCATCGGGTTTCATATGAAAATCAAGTGGAATAAGGATGAAACATGATGATAACAACGGGTTCCTACGGGCTTAATAAAGTCTACATAGATCATGGGCTACCGGTTCTATTATATAAAAAATTATTTCTCAACCAAACATGGACTGTTTATTAAACTACTCGGTTGCCAATGTGAAGCCTAAGAGCGCTTCAGACGAGACACTTTGTGACCGGCTACTAGTGTCTGAAAAGAATCGAGCTGCTAAAAATACATTAATATAAATAGACGCATTTATCTGTGTCTCGTGTCCACTGGCGGTCCCATTGTGTCATTCCTGCTACCTAGACATCCATGAAGCCGAGCCCTTCAATAAAGGCCACAACCTTTTTCAGTGGATGTCTGCTTGTGTCTCCAGGGGCCATGACAGGGACTCCGAAGATTCGCCTGCGCTATACAGCCCAGTGTGGACACTCTAAGAGACTAAGAGAACATGAGCTGACGTTTCGTCACTCATGTCGCAACCCCTACATGGGGAACTTTCCTCAACTCCTAGATTGTAGAGGTGCTTCCTCACACAGCAGTGCCCTGTCAGGAGTCCTGCCATTTCGTTGCCTACAAAACCAGAGTGGGCCGGAATCCATTCTAGCCGCACTGCGTTCCGACTTGCAAAATCAGCAAGTCGTTTTCGACATTCGTTAGCAAGTCCTGAGTTGATGGTATATCCACTCAGGGCTTTAATTGCTGCCTGACTGTCGGTGTATATGGTTATGCGTCGATCCACATAGCCTCTGTTTAGGTTTATCTGCGCACATTCCAATATAGCGTATATCTCGGCCTGATATGCAGATACACCATCACCCAATGGTACACAGAAGTTTGCTTAGGAAGTTCGCGAGTAACAAATACATACCTTGATAACATGTTCATCCAAGCTGGACTTTCTACTTAAAACTTTCTGGCATATTCCACAAACATAATGTGGTCTTACGTGAACCCGTTTTTTATGTATGGTAACATCTTTGACGCGCTTGAACCAGCTATCACAAATATCGCACTTGAATGGTCTGTCGGTGCTGTGTACGGGAAGATGATCTACCAGTTGCCATTTGTACATGAAGTATTTACCGCATTGTACACACATGTATTCTTTTTCGATGAACTGAACTTCTTCTTCGTCTTCCATAACGTTATTGTTCAAAGGTGTCTTTTTTTCCCTACAATTTCAAATATTTTTATTCGGTTTTATTTCAAGATGGTTAGTAATTATTAAGTTTTGAAATAAAAGATATATATTTGTTTATTTAAATTAAAAGTACAGTGAAAAGTGTAACTAAAATAAGAAATAGTGGCACACTTGGAGATTGGTGGAATAACGAACTTCGCAAATAAAAACCTGATCCTTCCGCCTTTTTATAACATAACCTATACATTTTGTACCCAGGTGCAATTTTCACGCATCGTTGGGGAAAATTACATCCATATTCCAGGAGGAAACCTACGCTATATACACGTGTTTGCAAATTAACCTCGAAAGGGGGTATAGAGACTAAAAGATCCCTCCACTTCCAGATAGACAAGCTGCTCTGAAATCTGTGTTATGTTAGACCAAGCAAGCTCTCAACAGACTAGATAGTCATAACAGAGTTACCCTAGCCTGGGTACCAGGCCACCAAGGAATAAAAGGTAATGAAAAGGCCGATGAATTAGCCAAACAGGGAGCAACGGAGGTCATGATAGAGCCAGAACCTTCCTGTGGAATTGCTAAATGCCTAATAGTAAAGAGAGTATCCACAAATGGATAAACAACCATGCGTTGCGCTGGTTGTATGAAACCTCAGGACAAAACACGCAAAATTATTCCTTAAAAGCACTTCGACCAAACTGTCACACGACCTATTTTGTCAAAGTCGAGAAATGACGAGGATGATGGTGGGAATGCTGACCGAACATTGTAGGCTGAGGAAACATATGCACACAATTGGCCTAGCATATGACAGCCTTTGCAGGTTCTGCCAGGAAGAAGACGAAACCTTGGAGCGCATACTCTGTGAGTGCGAAGGCCTAGCAAGGGTCCGGTTACACTTACTCGGAGAAGAAAAACCGAGGACAGAAAGCTATGCAAGGAAGGCGGTATCCAGACTATTAAGTCGAATGAAAATACTATGACTAGATATCGAGCTCTAAATATGGGGAGGACCACAATAGATCTGCAAAGGTCGCAGTGGGATAGGACAAAGAGCCACTCCAATTCTAATATAATCTAATCTAGACCAAGCAATAGAACATGCATGTATAGTAATTTTGATATGTTTTGGACATGCAAATGCTCTTCACTAATTTGTTATAAATATTTAAAATGTGAAAAGTACTGAAGCAATGGTAGAGTTTGTTCAACCATCCTTTGCAGTTACGTCATACATTGTCCAGCTTGCTCACTCATTCATGAAATGGATGAGACGGAATTATGACGCCATTAACGTATTTCTTATCTAAGGTCGACATGAATTTTATCTGTTACTTTTGACAGTTCAGTTGTCATATTAACATGATATTGATTATAATTTTGAGGTTAAGTATAAAATAACATGCAACTAATATAAGACATACGTAAAACAGAAGAATACGTCACCGATTATGACGTAACGGCAAAGAATGGTTGAACAAACTCTATGTAATGGTATATGAAACCTGAATAGGTGTGAGCCATAATAGACAATTGCAAGACGAAGTGGAGGTCACTCACCACAAACCTAACCTAACCTAGCTCTCGAAAAGCCTGAGTTACCGGGGTTTTGGAGCTTCTGACTGGTGCTACCGAACCAATCAATCAACTTTGTTAAACTGCA
>CAJUYG010000143.1:265053-330509 GCA_910591675.1 Galerucella calmariensis
TCACTTTGTGAAATCTGCTCATATTACTTCTCGCCGCTACACTTAGCCATCCGAGCTCCGAGAGCCTCTTTCGAAATTTCACAGAGTGAATAGTATATTACACATCAAGGTGGGAAGGTTTCATTACTGTCGAGAGGTTAGCTATTATCTCGAGTCAAGAATGAAACTTCCTACCGAGGTTTATATACTATTTTATTTACAACCATCGTATCCCGATCAAAATTAATAAATCTTTGCTCCGTTCTGAACACACCTCAAATATTACATTTGACAACTACTGTCACCAATATAAATAAATGTCAGATAAAGTCGGATGGATATTAAGTTCGCGAATACTAAATCAAGAAAAATGTACTCCGATAAAGAATTAATGGATTATACATCTCCAGAAATAGGTATATTTATCAATGTGTTATATTTTTAAATATGAAAAATATCATAAATAAATTAACGATCACATTATTTTAGAGGGTGGGAAGTAGAAGTGTGTAATATGACACTTTCTACGCTTCAATGACGTTAGAAATGACAGTATTACATATATGGTTGTGAATAAAAGAGATTTCAAGCCGATCCAAAATTGATGACACTGTCAGAAAAATTCTAAAAACTCTTTCCAATAGATATAAACTTAAAAATTCTGTTTTTCTGAAATATCAGATGCTAAATATCCTTCGAATGTATATAATTAAGAAATTCAGTGACACATTAAATATAATAAATAAAAAAAACTTTAGGATTCACGGTTTTATTGTATAAAATAAATTAGATTACTACGGAGACATACTACAAAGGCTACATATATTCAGTACATTTTTAAAACGAAAAAAAAAATACGTATATTCAATGAAAAATATATACACAAGGTAAATTGTCACTAGTAGGTACCTTATATTTATAATTGTATAGAAAAAAGCGAACATAATCGAACATAAATGTGAATACAATAAATAGCGAATATATTTACACTTTACTTGAAAATTAAAGCTAGCAGCAAAATGTCCCACCCTGAGTATATCTTTTAATGAAATGGAGAACAAGCAAATTGAGTTTTGAGAAAAAAAAAAGATCACCACGAAATTTCCAATATAATTTTGTGAAACCTGTGGAGAACCCAATACACATGTTATATTTCTGTTGTGTAAATGATTATTTATTGATTTTATTCGATAATTATGGATGAAGTGGTGGGACTACATATTTAAAATGATATATTAAAATTACTCGATAAATTTTTAATCTATATTCGTTTAAAACATTATTTATAACGTATATATAGGGTGTGCCAATTTTTTACACTCGGTCTCTAGCTCCGTAACTGAGAGAGATAAAAATGTCTTGAAATATACATGGTGGTTAGTAATTGTTTGGAATACAGTGCTATTCAAAAGCCCCATCCCCCCCTCGTATATTTTGAATGGCTACACTTACATTAATTCGGCCATCTGGAAATAACATTCAACAGGATGGTGCTCCTGCACATTATTATGGTGCAGTAAGACGTTACCTGGATGAAGAATATCGAGGTAGATGGATCGGCCGACGAGGTCCTATAGAATGGCCACCTCGGTCACCAGATCTGACACCATTAGATTTTTTTCTATGGGGGTACTTGAAATCCAAGGTTTATACTACGGCACCAGATAGCATTGGCCTCTTGAAAGAAAGAATTATTAAAGAATGCAATGCAATTTCAGCTGACACATTCGAACGAGTACGACAAGAGTTTACTAATGGGATGTATTACTGTCAGGAAGTAGACGGAGCACATTTCGAACACTTGCTATAAGAATCCATTGTTGATATTTGATTAATTAAATTTAAAAAAATAATTTCAATAATTTTGGTATTTATTTAATTTATCCCTCAAAATTAGTTTAAACACAAACAAAATTAATATGGCTATGTAGCCAATGTCAATGCCTTTCAAACGAGATATCACTTGCCATAAGGTCCTATTTGAAATTATTGGCCAGAGTGGCACTGTGACGTCATCTATTACTATTACGACACCTGTTACGATTCGTAGAGAAGTTTACAACACTTTATTTCCACCCTCCAAATTTTATTAATGTAAGTGTAGCCGTTCAAAAGATACGAGGGGGGAAGGGACTTTTGAATAGCAGTGTATATTAATTTTCTGTCTCTGAATTCAACACCTTGTACATTATTGTCTTTCGATTCTTGTGGATGTAAATTGTTGCTCCTACATGGGATTCTACATACGGGACATAAATATTTGCCGATCCTGTATACAAAACCGTCCAGCGTGTTTCAGATTAACTTACTAATGATCCACTTTTCAAATGGCAATAATTCTATTTTTCACTACTAGCAGTGAAGTTGACAATTATTGCATTTTCTAGCCAACTGAGAAGTTGAATTTTTTATTATTAACCTAGGTCAATAATGGACTAATTCAAATATTTTATTCAACAAAAACTTGTGCAATATAATTTTGTATACCCAGGAGATTGTCTTCTTGTCTTGTCGTCAGTCAGACGACGGAGTAAACGTTTCTCGTGGTGCGTTTGTGAATTATTTTAAATTTTTGTCTCAAATTTGGCTAGTAGTGGAAAAAATTGTATATACACCATGGTGGTGAAGACATTTATAAAACTCGCACCTTATTCCGCTCGGTCAATAATAAGTCTTCACCACCTTCACCACTATGTTCTCCATTGAAAAGCCTGACTTAATAAAAAAAGGAAAATTTGTTCCATACTTACTTCTAATTTTACTATTTAATTTATAAAATGAAAAATTTCCTATTTTACAAACATTTTCATTAAGAATTCAAGTACCTTTTTTTATATATCTTTCAGTATAAGAGACCGAGTTGAAATATTTGACGCACCCTATAAATAATTCGCTCAAGCTTTTTTTTCTATTACATGTAACCAGACACATAAAAACAAACCTTTTTTTAATCAGATGGCATCACCTGTGTATAAGGATTAATTCATATCAAACTAATCACAATATATTAAAGTTTTTTATAGGCCAGGCAAATTAGGTAAAAAAACAGCCAAACGACAGATTAATTCCTAATCGGGTAAACGAAATGGAAGTGGGTGAAAAAAAGACATAACTGAATAAATGCGTAAAAATTAACCTCCTTTAAAATTTTCATCGTACGCCTATAAAAAAGGTAATATTCACCAATAAATTTCCCCCGTTATAAAATTTTTATTGTACGCTCATGTAAATTGGAGATTTTTACAAATAAATTAACCGCTTACAATTATTTCACCCTACGCCCATGGTAGATGGAACCTTTTGCTGATAAATGAACCCTTTGTTAATATTTCATCGTACGTCCAGGGTAAATGGTAGTTAAAGAAATAAATTCACCCACCTCTTTCAACCCACTTCCCTTCTTGCACCTGATTTTTTCCTTGCGTTAATTTTACTTTTTCTCACTCTATTTAGGAATTTTACTGTCAAAAGAAGATAATTTACTTGGCCCAAGTGTTCGTTATTCAGTACACACATTAAGTCTAAATCTTAGACAAATTCTATAGGAACATAATGGTCGCGTTCACCCCAACAAAGTTGATCAGAACGTGCTTATCTTGATATAACATCATAACCTAATTTTATTCGATATATGCCTTCAATAATTATTCATTCCTTTTCGATTTCAATTCAATTTAATGGTTCCTACTTGTGTTCATTCATTTTTAAGATACACATGTCTAAAATATCTTCATACCAAAATAAGTTTTGTCATTTTATTAACATAAAATTTGGCAAAAATGATAAAATAATAAATAAGACATCAATTTTTAAGGATTGAGAGGAAATAAACATAATGACGTGAAAAGAAAAAGGGAATGAATAAAATTATGGCAATTGCAGTCTCTAACCATTTGTCATTTCAAAACAGCGCTCTATTGCCATATTTTATACTGAAGCTTGCTGAAAAGAGATTCCGAAAATGTCCCAATTCTAATAAAATAAAAAATAGCGACTGTTACCACAACGCTCGCTCATATTTCATCAGTTGACAAAACACGCGTTTAGCAGGAAATTGCTGTTCGCTCCGATAGCGCCACATTGGGATGAACGCGAGCAATATTTCTATACAGATCCTAAAATACCGTTTAAAAAACCTCCTTCGGGTGTGTATCATCGAAAAGTTTATGCTTAGTTTTCATATGCGACTTAAGCATACTTTTAGACGTAAAACTATTCTGACAAATACTGCAGATCTCGGGTTTTTCTCCCGTATGCAACCTTAGATGCATCTTAAGACTATGACTTTGAGTGAAAGCTCTCAAACAGTACGTGCATCTATAAGGACGTTCGCCGGTGTGTCTTCTTTCGTGCAATTTGAGTGTAGTACGATTTGCGAACGATTGGTTACAAATTTCGCACTTATGAGGCTTGAGACCTTGATGTACTGCTATCATATGCTCTTGCAAACTTACTTTGGAGCAAAGTTTTTTCCCGCAACTCTCGCACACGAATCTGTGGTTGTGGTCCTCGCTATGTAACTTGTACATATGCACGGCTAAATACTTTTGATCTATGAATTTTGTTCCGCATAGTTGACACTCTATATTTTTTTCTTTGCCGTAACTTTCGTCGTGTCTAGCTCTATGGTTTTCTAAGCTGGTTTTGTCGTAGCAAGACCTACCGCAGATGTCACAAACGAAAGTTGTTTTGCCTTCGTGTTTGGAGTTAATGTGTAATGTTAGAGTTGTTTTAGAATAGAAACCCTTTTGGCAGTAGTTACAGAAAATGTTGTACAACTTCAAATGTCGTTTTTGATGGATTAGTAGAGAGGATTTTGTTGTTAGGATTTTCTTACAAATTTCACAGGTAAAAGTGCTTCTGTTAGTATTGTGGGTTAGAGTATGACTTTTCAGATCTTGTTTCCTTTTGAATTTTTTTTGGCAATGGGCGCATTCGAATGGAAATACACCGATGTGGGTGAGTAGATGGCTTTTGAAGTAATGTTTGGTTGTAAAAGCTTTCGGACATTCTCTACATTGGAATACGTTTTTGCCAGATTCTTGTTTCATTAAAAATTCACTTAGATCCCCCAGTAAGTACAAAAACCTAAAAAATATACTGTTAGCTTCGTTTTGAAAGGACTAAAATAATGCAAGAATTGTAAGTACTTACCTGACCACACTTCGCACTATTTAAAATCATTTTAAACGACCTGTAAAGCGCGTCCAGCTTACTGACGTCATATAGTATGATTTTGCCCAACTATTAGCCTTTTTCCTAGGAAGAATTGAAAAAAATCCACTAGGTACAGCACCAATATTTTGAATTCATTATTTTTCTAATTATTTTCCTTGGGAAATGGAACCACAAAACAGTCTAACCTATAGAAGTGAAAGTTTATAGGATGACCTTGAATACAAAAATGAGGTTTCAAACCCATCCACCTGAAGCGCTAGTTGCAATTGAGTTGTTGAAACAGGCCTGGCAGCTAAAGCCTTCAGCACGAAAAGAAGAAAAAATTTTAAAATTCATCAAAGTTGTTGTCACCATTGTCGTTTATAGATTGCTTCATTTTGCCATTTGTTGCTGTTATTTGTGTTTTAATTAGGTACTGTAAGTGTTATAAAGTGTGATAATTCATAATATTATAATAACTTTATAATGGTTGGTGTGAAGTGTTGCGTTCCTGGGTGTACAGACATTACATCAAAACGTTTGTTTTATTGAAAAATTAAGTTGATGTCATATGTTTCCTCAAGAAATTTTCTACTAATCTTAGTATTGTATTATTAAAAAATGTGAAAACAAATTATAAAAAAAATAGCATGAAAAAGTGGAAAAAACTTGATCAAAAAGTGATGGGAATTACGTAATATCATCACTCTTAGGTATTACTTAGCGCGTGGTGAAATGTAAATTGCATTTAGGAATTCTTAAATTCGTTAAGGTATTACCGCCTGACTTTAGGAAATGGTTAGTGAAATCGGGCATTAGTCATTCAAATAAACAAACTTCCATTAAAAAAAAGCGCTATAGAATAGTTCTGAGCTCATCCACTGCGATCGCTGAAATTCTTCTTCCCTTAGTCTGTTTTTCGGCCTCCGCTGCCTTGCCTATTTCGACAACTCAATTGCAACTAGAGCTTCAGGTGGATGGGTTTGACACCTCATTTTTTCATTCTAGGTAATCCTATTGGACTTTCACTTCCACAGGTTGGACTGTTTTGTGAATGGAACCACAATATGGCTGACCTGTCAAAGTCTTGTGTTTTGAAATGGTCCAAAGGCAGCAGTTTTTTGTTTAGTTGCCGTTGGTTCTTTGTGACGTTTTAAAAATAAAACAAAAGTTGAAAAAACAACAACATATTTTATTAAACTAGATAAAATGATTAGTAATATATTCTATATCAACCCCCCCAATATCATGAGTTTTATAATGCGACATGAGATGGCTCTTAGTAGCAAACTGCTTTCCGCATTCACACTTGTAGGGTCTTTGTCCAGTGTGGAATCGAACGTGAACAGTTAAAGAAGTCTTTTGGGTAAACCTCTTCCCGCATATTTTACATTCGAACGGCTTGTCTCCCGTGTGAATCCTTTTGTGTACCATGAGGTAATCTTTGGAAGCGAAATGTTTGTTACAAATATCGCAGGGAAAGTCCTTGACCCCTGTATGCATTTTGAGATGCGTCAAAAGGCAGGTCTTACTACTGACCGATTTACCGCAAATGCTGCACACGAACGATTTTATATTGGAATGGATTTTCATGTGCGCTTTGAGATTTCTCGAATTGAGGAATCTTTTACCACAAATTTCACAGCCGAAAGGTTTTTCCTTGCCATAATTAGGATCGTGCGTTAATTTATGTTCTTTCAATGTAGATAGGTTGTTTAATTTTTGTCCGCAAATATCACAGATCACCGAGTCTTCGTTATGACAATGAATTTTATGTTCTGTAAGCTCCTTGGTGGTTCTAAATTTCATACTACAACCTCTGCACGTTACAATAAATTCTCCTAAATGTTTTTTTCTGTGGAAATTCAAATGAGATTTATGTACGAACATTTGTGAACAAATTTCGCATTGGTAGGAAGGTTTGTTGTGGGATTTCATGTGTGCTGTAACTTGGTATTTAAATCTAAATAGTTTTCCACAAACTTCGCACGGAAAGTCCCTTTCTTTAGTATGAATTAACGTGTGTTTTTTCAATAGTTTTTTAGTGGATAAAATACTACCGCATTGATCGCATTGATGAACTTCTTTTATTTTCGCGTTAGTTCTAATTTCGGCTTCAATTTCATTCTTCAAGTTACTAGCGAAATTTCCGATAGATTCATTATCCAATACTCGAGAATCTATAATATTTATCACAGGTTGAGGAGTTTGAGGCTGTATTTTATTTATTAATTGTTCGACTTCTTCGGTTGGTACGAACTCGGATTCCTCGTTCATTAACCTCTGGAATTGTTCATTTGTTGATATGTTTTGTAGGATTGCCGTACAGTTTTCTTCTGTCGATAATAAATTCATCAATTCATCTGAATCGTTCAACTGATCCACCACTGACGTTTCCATGATATTTTCCGCTATTGAATGCTGTTTTTGGGAGTTCATCAAGTCCATGAAACTGGGTAGTTGTACTACTGGAGTCGACATGGAATCCATAGAAAAAGAAGAGTAAAGACGGTCATCATAAAAGCAACTAAAATTAAAACAGATATTAAATTTTGTCAGTTCAATTGAAGGGTTAAACAATAATGTTATTATTTTTAATTAAAGATCAGATCATTATCAAATATTCTTTATCTAATTTTGACATATAAAGTGACATTTATCAAAACTGACTTCCGTTAGCAAACGTCACATTTTTCGCAACCAGTTACATAATGAAAAATATTATGTAACTGGTGATGAAAAATTAATTTTATCGCCAGTTTATAAAAACAAGAGAGAAAGGAAGAAATTTTAATGTCTTATAATAGAAAAATAACAACAGCTAAAACTGAAGAGAACTACTAACAATAAGAACAACTAGAACAATTTGTTTTTTATTTTATGCATTATAAATATTTATGACAAAATTGGAACAGTTTGTTAGGTTAACCCCCGCAGAATTAGAAGTTGATGTAATTTCGTGATGCATAACTGATCTTGAAGAATATCAGTGGCAATCCTTTTCTTATTTTCTATGGAGTTCTCTACATAGTCCTCCGCTACGTATGAGATGCTTTATTCATGGGTGAATTAAATTTTCTTTTTGTCAAAATTAGATAAAATCTTGTATGAAACACGTTAAGAAATGCTTTTTTGTGTAACTCGTGTCATTTTACGGGACCTCGCTCGCTCCGCAAAAATTTCACTCGTTGTAAAATGATGCATTTCATACCTGGTTACATAAATAGCTATTGTACTACTTCTGATCTATGATCGTCTGTTAGTGAGCGATCAAGCCAGATTACAATATAAATTTAATATCATAGATAATTATTTGTATGAACTGACTGACCATTAAAATGTTTTACAACTCATTCAAATAGTATTAAGTGCGCGAGTTCCTAGAGTATTTCGAAAACATCGAATTAATTTTGAGAAATGGAGGGATAATCAATTTTTACATATTTCAATATTTTTTTTGTATTTCAAAAGCAATGAAACAATAAGGTTATAGGCAATCACTTGATGTTGAGAAATATGGGATTCAATTTGAATAGGAAGGAAGACATAAGATACATTAACTTTTTAGTGTCTATTTAATACCATAAAAACTAAAAATACCAAGTAAATAATATTCTTACAAAAATAAAAAAAGTAACAAAACAGTATCAATAGTTTCAAAAACAAAATATTCACTTTTACAAAAAAAAACGCTTGTTCTATATCTGATTTTGAATGATACATTTTTTTCAAAAATATATGCAGGACAATATTAAATCGGGCTGCTCCAAAGTGCATAGTAATAAAATTAAAAATGTCATTCCAAATTAACAGTTATTTATACTATAAGGTATGTAAGTAACTATAGACTATGAGCCCATAGGGAAAAAAGTGTCGCGATTTGAAACAGCAGCAAACCCATTCAGAACGATAGTTTATCATGCCACAATCAGTTCCAGCACTATGGCGAACATTTTCTCTTGTGCAGAAAAGCGCAGTAGAAAACTAAACATTTTATTTTCCACCCCCTAAAAATGTGATGAAACTGTACGCCGTTTGTTACATTTGATAGTAGAACCATAGCAGATCGGTCGACACTCTAAGCAGTTCAAAAATAATCGTGAGGAAAATCTAGGAAATTTTTTGAAAACTCTCACTTTTACCCCCTGAAACCGAGATATGAAACTGTGCGCCGTTCGTTACATTTGATAGAAGAATCATAGGAGATCGGTCCAGACTCTATGACGTTCAAAAATAATCGTGAGGAAAATCTTGGAAAACTTTTGAAAACTCTTATTTTCTACCCTCTAAAAAGGTGATTTCAAACTACGGCATTCGTTTCTGTAAATTATACAACATATAAATAAATATTTAACAGTAGTGCCGTACAAAATGAGTTGTGTGAAAAGCAGTGGGAAATATTTTATTTTCCAAGATTATCCTACTAAAAAAATATCATCTGAAAATTCACGACGTCTAGTGCAATAGGCTCCTTTAAGAATTAAATAATATAAAAAAGGGGTACAAAATTAATAGTGTGGATAGTCACAACGTCAGAAACTGGGATGCAACTGAGAAACCGACCGTGTAAAACATGAACTTGTCGCGACAAGTTTATACTCGACAAGTTCGGAGGTGTTGAAAAAAAAGTAGCTTGAGATACAGCTATCTCTCTTGCATGGCTCTGTGATTCGCTGACGGATGCTCTCTGCATATGGAGTAACGGTTTCAAAGGAGCATATTAATTTTCTCTATAATACATTCACGTGTTACGAAATCCAGCAGAATAAATGCCGTAAATTTTCAGGTGATATTTTTTGAGTTGGAAAATGAAGAATCTCCCACGGCTTTTCACACAACTTTTTTTGTACAGCACAATGTCAAATATTTATTTATATGTTGTATAATCTACAGCAACAAATGTCGTACAGCTTCAAATCACCTTTTTAGAAGGTAGAAAATAAGATTTTTCAAAAATTTTCCTAGATTTTCCAACGATTATTTTTGAACGTCATAGAGTCTGGACCGATCTCCTATGATTCTTCTATCAAATGTAACGAACGGCGTACAGTTTCATACCACGGTTTCAGGGGGTGAAAAATAAAATGTTCAGTTGTCCACTGCGCTTTTCTGCTCAAGAGAAAATGTACGCCATAGTGCTGGAACCGATGATGGCATGATAAACTATCGTTCTGAATGGGTTTGCTGCTGTTTCAAATCGCGACACTTTTTCCCCATGGGCTCATAGTCTACTAGTAAATAGTAAATATAATTGAAATTATCAATTAGTATAAAAGCTAAATGGATATAGAGAAGTTGAGGAAGATATATAAAGCTGTGTTTGACAGGGAAGATATAAGGTCTGTTTTAACCGCAGTCATAAACTGTAAGAAACGATCAGAGAATAACTGGTCACGGCAAACAACGAGTTTACGTTCGCGTAATTCCTATCACTGATTGCGATGGTCGACTATTCTCTGATCGTTTCTGACAGTTTCTGATTGCGGTTGGAACAGACCTATAAGTAAATTCCTGTTTGAAGTCTCCGATGATATTTATCTAATGGTGAAGGTTGTGATGATAATGGAATAATTGCTTGAGCATGCTGTTTTAGTGAAATCTGTGCAATGAAATTTCAAAATAGATCTCACGTGACGAATTTAAATCCTCGCTTCTTTATGCGATGTCAAAATGGAAAGTGCTTAAACCAGATTGTCGAGAAAAACTCAATTTCTTCAATTCCAAGTAAAATTGCTAAATTTCTGGAATTTAAGGAGTATACTGGAGTGAATGCTTTAGCACTCAAGAGACATGGCGGATGGAAATCTTCAACTTTTGCAAAAAGTTATGAAGGTGAGAGCGTCAACAATAAAAAGGAAGATGCAAATAAAATGTTATACAATATAACGAAGCTAGAAGTCTCCTGCAGTTACTTCAAGAGTAACAGAAAACTTGGATAGAGATGAAAGAATTATTGAGTCAGAACTTATCATACAAATTGAGAAAAAACAAGAAAACAAATTTTTGAAAGTAATGTTGATAATTGTGATAATTTTATTGTGCTATTAATATTCATATGAATGAGGTACACATTTTATATGGCGTAAATTATTTCCACCCAAGGGTGGTGAGTTGACTTACTACCCGTCGTCAAGGGCAATCAATACCTTTTTGGTAATTGTTACTTACGTCCATTAAAGCAGTGTCAAAAAGAGTAATACTTTTCCTAAAGTCAACTTGAGGACATCGTAAAAAAGTTAGGTTGTCAGATTTCTAAAATTGACACAGATATATCTTTACTTCCGTTCGTTCGTGACGTTCTGGTTTGAGAATATTGAAAAAATACATGGACATAAGTTTATTTATGCCCGTATTTATAGTCGAGACTTGAGACCCGAGCTCGAGCTTGAGAACGCCTTGAGACGAGAACGTATTTTATTGTCGAATCTCGAGACCCACAGCTTGAGAAACGCTGCAACTGCGCCTGTGCGAATGGCTCAAGGCAGCCAGCGACCTGTCATGAGGCGATTTCGGCCCGCTTTGGTTGGTGGAGACTTAGGTTAACCAATTGGTAGGTCCTACGTCACCGCTATGACGTAAACTACCAATAGCAGGCGAAATCGTTTGGTACCCAGTTGGTACAGCTTATTGATGAAGTTGAAGTTTATGTATTGACTGGGCTAAACTTGTTTATTGAGATTTTATATATTTTCTTGGGAGTTTTAATGCCACATCCCCTCAAAAATTCCTATTATATTATGAACTAAAAAGCGACAACCGCATAAGATCGTTGCTGATCAATTGAGACACAAAAAGACAAATACTATTGAGGACTACACAAAATAAATAAAAAACAAACAAATCTTGAAAAAATACAAAATTCTTTCCAACTACTTTTTTGTTTACGAATAAAAAGATAAGACAAAAACTACTTTAGAAAAGGATAGAAAGCTACCAATTTCAGTAACCTGCTGCAGATCTCGGTATGTGCTTTGACAGACCAAAAAGGGTACCAAAGTAACCGTGACGTCATCATTTTTCGGAACGAAATCGATTGGTATGTATTTGACAGACCAAAGTGGGGTACCAAAGCGGGACGAAATCGCCTTAGAGCTCGACTTGAGACACGGTTTGTGACATTTGTTTTGTTATTTGAGGTTAGATTGTGTTTTGGGTTTGCAATAGAATAACAACTTTAATAGTGATTAGTGAAAATGGATTATAGAGAACACGAGGATTTTTTGGAGAATTTCTTGATTATATGGAGCAGAATATGCAAAATGATAGGATTCCAAAAAGATACATAAGGGATGCAGAAAATCCTATGGAATTTTATAACGCGGGAAAATTTCGGATACCTAGGTTATAAATTCACAAAAAATATCGTGAATTATATAATTTTACCTTTGGTTGTCGAAAATTTAACGAAAGTGAATAATAAATGTACTTACTTTTAAATAATAAATTATTAAAAATAATAGGTAATACTAAGCCCAAAAAAGTTCGAGATTCACACCCAAAAATAACAGAAATGCAGAAAACAGCGCTACGGCATCAAAATTCACGACAAATGTGTCACAATCATAAAATACACAAATAATTTTAAAATTTTTCATGTTGACCTACAGAAAATCTAATTGCTACGCTTGAGATACGTCTTGAGTATTTCCTTTGCCGAGAATTCACGAAGATTGGACTATAATATGCGTCCAATCTCGAGTCCTCAGTACGGCTTGGCCAACCACGACTCAAGTCCATCTCAAGTCGGAGGTTGAGTTTCGACTATAAATACGGGAATTAGTTAGCTAAATCTTTCAAGAGCCAATATAGCTGCTGAAACAAAAGATAAACTAATGTGACCCAATAAGGGCGAGTTGTTTCAAACACTTAAACTCGGTTTAATGATAACTGATGTTTAGACTGTGGCTGATTGATGTATTTATTATCAACAATTACATCAGTATAAACATCAGTCATCATTAAACCGAGTTTAGGTGTTTGATACAACTTGCCCTAACTGTATTTTATTTTTTAATTGCACCAACTGAGTCGATCCACTGCGGCGTTAATATATTTTTGACACCAGCTCTTGGAACATCCTGTATATTTAATATTTACTCCTATTTTCACTCGATTTGTTGAAAAAATATTATTATATTTAGGAATGAAATTTTCAAAATATTACTAAATTAAAATTACACGAAAAATACATGGTTTATAATGAAAATAATGTATGAATATTTTTTTTTAAATAAAAACTCCATCCTGGATAGAAACATTTCAGAGATTTTGCACTTTTGAATCAAAGATACAACATTATTAACATTAAAATCTAAAAACGATTTGAAAAAAAAATCAACCTAAATCAATGATGACAGATTCTTTCTCTGATTGTCTTTCTCGCATAGCTGCTTCGTTAACAATTATAGTCATGGGTAACGCACTTTCTATATCGTCGTTAGCATCGGCAGAAGCATTAAGGATCGTATTCAACGGTGTACTATCATCATCACTCAAAACGGTAATTCCGTCAGATTCGGCCATAGCAGATTCCACTGACATTACATTCGTTATCATCGGCATCACGACATCTTTATCTTTATTATATACTCGAGGACAGGACATCGGTGTTATGTTTGTTACTTTTACGTTTTTATTTTTATTTTGATCATTGTCGGTTTTGGCTGCACTTTTCTTGTTAATTTTCATTGTTGAAGCCGCCTTTTGTTTATTATCCAATGTTAGTTTGTAAGTTTTCGATCCAATCGATATAATTCCTCCATCATATATCGAATTAGCTTTGGGTGGACGTACTTTATTACTTTCTTCAACTTTAGAAGATTCCAAGCCGAATAACTCACCGTCAATATTAATACAGACCGAGTCAGCATCCAGACGGCTCGCAATCTGTTGTTGCTGTATTAAATTTGCGTTTTCCGTTGCATTAGTTTCAATCATATTATATTGTTTACCTTCAATACTTATTTGAGACTTAGAGCCAGTAGGTTTTCGTATTTGACGCTCTTTTGTCGGCTTTTTTTTCGCTGGATTAAAAGTTGATGCAGACATATGCACCAATTCTTGCAATGGACTTGGGCTTATCATCGCTGAATATGGATTTGGAGCACTTGAAGGTATTGGGGAAGGAAAACTGAGATTTTCTTGAAAATATCTTTGATAATCGTATAATGGGGGACGTTGAGAGCTAGCAGACGTAGGATTAATGAAGGCAGGGGGACTTGTTAAAATAAAACGTTGAGAGTTTGTAGCATTAGGATTACTATAGGCGGGGGGGCTTCTTAAAACAGAACGTTGAGAGTTTGTAGCCGAAATATTAATGGAACCGGAGGGGTTTGTTAAAATAGGACTTTGAGAGTTTGTAGCGGTGGGATTAATGAAGGCGGGGGAGCTTGTTAATATAGGACGTTGAGAGTTTGTAGCATTAGGATTAATTGAGGCGGGGGGGCTTCTTAAAACAGAACTTTGGGAGTTTGTAGCCGGAGGATTAATAAAACCGGAGGGGTTTGTTAAAATAGGAATTTGAGAGTTTATAGCCGTGGGATTAATGTAGGCGGGGGAGC
The DNA here is from genome assembly GCA_910591675.1 of Galerucella calmariensis. Lineage (NCBI taxonomy): Eukaryota > Metazoa > Arthropoda > Insecta > Coleoptera > Chrysomelidae > Galerucella > Galerucella calmariensis. The sequence goes on from CAJUYG010000143.1 coordinate 279,750, forward strand.
TTGTTAAAACATTTTGTATCGGCGTGCTGTTTTGATTTGGCACTAAAAAGTAAATTTCTCCATTTATATTAATTGGAGATGAATTTTCTGGTACCATATAAACAGTTGTCTCGTTTGGTGGATTTTCACAAACGTTCTGCATTCTGCGTTCTGCGTCTTCTTCAGATCTTACAATATCTTTTGAAGGTATATTGCGATTTTCAGGTAATGGCGTAATAGTAGCTGGCATTAAATTTGGATTTACTCGAATTAAAGGTGCTTTATGTTTTGGAGCGGTAACTGTAGGATTCACTCTTTGAACTTTAACATTAGATCGTCGCTGAGGTCTAAAGTCTGAAGAATGCTGAAGTCTGTTGTGATATTCTAAAGATTTGTGGCATAAATAGGCTGATTCTGTTTCAAAGCTCAGTTTACATATACCGCAAATGAATTTGTTTTGCGATTCTTCTGGTGAAGCTAACAAATTAATAAAATTTGAAGGCTTTTGATGATTTAGTGATTCGACATCATCTGGTTTTTCCTCATCGGAATCGCTGAGTGATATGATTTCGTCGGTGACGTTTACAAGGGTCAAAGTCGTAGTTTGTTTATCTGATTGTTGACTATTTTCGTTACTAGCAACAAAGGGTTGATCGGAGCAGAAATTTCTACGATCATCGATAACATTTTCTTCATTATCTGTTATAGTTGTACTATCTAAGCTATCTTCTACATACGAAACAATTTCTTGGGGGGTTCTATTTGGTGTTTCTTCTGACCTAAAAGTAAAATATTATAAGGAACGTAACATTATAGAGAAACCGCATTTATTGGTCACGGTTGTCTGACCAATTATTACCTACGCTGCATTGGAAACCACAACACAGCAAAGGACAAAAACAGAGTTGTAAAAAGTACAACTATCGTGCCACAGCACAGCCTTAGAGGTAATGTTAGACCTTGCTTCACTACACCTACATGTATAGAGAATGGCTTTAGAAACCGTCTGCAGGCTGAGTTGGAGCCTGCTCAGGTTGCAGATCTAGCTCCAAAACGGATAATAGGCTTTTTCAAAAGCCAAGATCTCTTGGACTGAAATATACAGGTCGCCTTTAGGATAGATAGAACACTGAAAAAAAATTTGCTTGATGAATAATTTTCCTAACTGTACTATGCAAATCCCCAATTATTTTTCAATTTTCTATCCATTCTGGAGACGGGGAGACCTTTTTAAAAACACCCTGTAGATGTGGTGTACTCACAAAAGATCTCGATCTTGTCATTTGATATAGGGAAACCGCAATTACAAGTTCAAAAATGATAACAAAAATTTTATTTTCAATTTTAAAATACACAAACATTTTCAAATTTCCTACATGTATGTAAATGAATGTGATGAGGAAATTTTTATAAGAAGAATGGTAAAAATAATGTATAACTACATTGAACAAAAACGTGATTTAGATAAAATAAATTCTATTATAAAATCGGCTGGTCTATAAAATCCGGCGATATACAGAGTGTTTCATTAAGAACGATACATAAAACAATCAGAGATAACGAATTTTGCGACAAACGTAGGGTAGTTTGTATCAAAAATTTGAAGGACGAAATATGAGCTTAAAGACACTTTCCACTTTTTCTACGAAGGAGAAAATGGAAAAATTGAGCTAGCCATAATCCCTCGGATTGAGGTTATCAGTTGAGGCTATTTTGAATTGTTTCTTCTTAATCGTATTCATTATATCTTGAGCAAACATTACAAGGTCAGCAATTAATGGAACACTCGCTATCGTATATGAACCAAGAACATTTAAAAAAATATATCACAAGTTGGTATCTTTAGAGAGATAAATTACTTTGAAAAAAACTGAAAATTGTTAAAATTAAACAGTTGTGGATTAAACATATTTCCGCATCAGTAAATGATGGATTGAATGGAGAAAAATCGAGCGCCATTTATAAAAAGATACAACTTTTTGATATTTCTTAATAACAATCAATGTCTATTGATATTGTTCAATCAATAAACTTATACAGTGATGGGCAAATGTGTGGAACCAAGTGAATATCTCTGGAATTATTAGAGATATCGAAATGAAATTTGGAAGGTGGATACTACAGTAGATTGCCTATTTGTTTTCATATTTTTTAACAATTTTGAACTTCCGGGTTTACCGGAAATAATGTCGATTTTAAAATTTGCAATTGAACACCCTGTATATTATTTTAGTTTTTGATGAAACATTTTATTACGAATACAAAAATATCGGATTCGATATTTTTTATTTCAATACCTAATATCCATTGAAGAAATAATCATAATTATTAACTGAAACTAAGTGATTTTCAAAACATTGAAACTTAACTAAACTAAAATTAATGTATTAGATGTTCAAACTGAGCACCGTTTACTTCTTGACAATAGGCTTGTCGGTTTGTAAATTTTCCTTTCCTTAGTTACTTTTCTGTTAATATCTCGGTAGGTATTGAAATAAAAAATATCGAACCCGATATTTTTGTATTCGTAATACAATGTTTTTTCAGAAACTAAAATAATATACAGGGTGTTCCATTGCAAATTTTAAAATCGATATTACTTCCGGTAAAACCGGAAATTCAAAATTGTTAAAAAATATAAAAACAAATAGGCAATCTACTGTAGTATCCACCTTTCGAATTTCATTTTGATATCTCTAATAATTCTGGAGATATTTACTTGGTTCCACACATTTGCCCATCACTGTATACCTAAGTAACTTTTGATTTATATTTGAGTGATGTAATACACAAATTATATATTCTTTGGTTACATGGAGTTTAAGTTCAGTGTATCACTCTTTTTCTCTAACAGGATATCATAAGCGAATGTGAAATATAACATGGTCCATGAGCGATAATGCGTTCGAAAAAAAAGTATAAATCATCATGCCTCTCCCTCTAGCAGAATTACCCGTTGACTATAAGGCGATTATTGTTTTATAGTTTGTTTAAAAAAAAGTACATAGAGTATTGGAATGCAATAATCCTTCAACAACCAGAAGTTTATCAAATATTACAGAGTTGAACTCAAAAATGACAAAATATTTTTAACACATTGTCGCATGATGTGGTCTCCACATCATGATGGAGTGTCCACTTCTTGCCTACAACGGAGATATTGAAGAAATCAAGAATTTACAAAACGGAGCCATTGAATGGCTGAAGACATTGAACCTCTAATTCCAATTATAACCATACGCTAAATAATAAATAACACATTGTCGCATGTAACCAAAGAATATTTCTCGTACTGTATATGAACATTTATGGAGATAAAAGAAGTAAAATAAAATGTTTAAAAAATAGACCTGAAGGCCGCTTGACATGGTGCAATAGAGGTATATGGCAAATGATGAATCTTGACATCATGCAATAATTCTCTTCCATTGCCACATTGCTGCCAACCCAACCAATAGTATAAAGAAAAAGTGTATAATAACCCCAAAAAATAATGTATTGATAAATATTATGTAAAGTTTATTAATATTTGAAATGAAGATGCAAAAGATAGAAAGGCTTAGAGAAAAAAAAGTGTTTCACTGTCGATTATCAAATCACAAGTCACCGCAATCAGCTAGCTGATGAGTATCATTCGATTGGAAATAGTTAGTTGGTTGGTAACACAAAAGACACTAGATTTCTTCCTACAATTGCGCCTTGCATGCAATATAAATGGCACCAAACCAATAAAATTGCAGAAACTGATCGGATTGGTTTCAGCTGCGCATGATTTCGATCAAAAAATCATGCGTCCTGCATTGCATCATATGAAGCGGGCTTAAGCCTCGATAAAATTGCACGTAAAATATAAACTCTTTGGAAAAAACAAATAAGTTTCAATAACATAAAAGGGGAATTATTATTGGATTAAATGTAAAAAAAAATAATCAAACGACCCTCACGTTTTTTAATATAAAAATCAGTAACTGGCAATTAGACTTTTGCAGTTAGCATGTAACGTAGAGTTGCCAAGTAAGTTCAAGTCACCTCAACTAGAAGTGGCACATACTGGTATCTCGTTAACAGAAAGAGATTAAAAAAAACTAAAGAGGATGTAAAGTGATGAGAGAAAATCCCCAAATTTTTTTTGTGATACGTCGTTGGAAATCCTGTAAATATGCATTCCAACGTTGTGTGTGAGGTTGTGATATTGACTCCAACGTTATCAGTAACAATTTTACAGGATGAAGCAATAACGAACAAAAAATATTTTGAAAATACTAATTGCTAATTAGAAGTAATCACCATGCCTTGTAAATATTGTGAGGCGATCGAAAATTTTTTGAAATTTAGGGCGGGTTTATCAATGCCCGGTTAAATATGTCGGCTACGTAGCTATCTCTAGCCGCCAGTCAAAGTCTCGGTTACAATAGAAAGCGTTAATATGAACCACATAATCGACAGCTAGCTAACCGGAGGCTAAGTGTAATTGAGCATTTGACAACCTTGTTCGGGTTATGAACGTGAGTGTAATGTTGTCAGAGTGTAAATTTCTTATTTTAATTTGTTGTAAGGAAGATCACCCGTTACATGAAATATACATATTATTAATTTTATTCGCATATTTTGTTATAACACACTGAATCAAGAATATAGAGGTGAGTTATTATTCTTCTATTTCACCGTAAGCTTACTCTGACAACATCGTGAAAAATTTAACTTGTCAGTGTCAAAAATGTGGTACTGTTATTTTTAATTCGTCTATGTCGTGCTTTGTTGAGTTGTTTGCATTTGAGCATGTCCGCAAAAAAAAAGATTTCCCAATTTCACGGAGTCAGAGCGACAATTAGGTACTTATAAAAGTAACCGTTCACCATAAAAGTATAATAGAATGCAAAAAGACGGATGCTGTGACTTGGCGAGAAAAGCTGGAATTTGTTAGAGTATCATGAGAACACTGGGTTTAGATAGTCGAAACCGAGTAATAAACTTGACATCATCGAGCTCTTCAAAGGGATTCATCCGTTCTTCAACAGTATATGGTCGTCTTCCGTAATCTACAAATTCCAATATTTCGCCAAGCTCAAAGCTCAAATACTCAAATACACACAGAACCTGGATGCTACTAAACTACTATAAATGAATCAAATAAGCTTCTCGATTTCACCCTAAACGATAATAACACAATCAAATTTAAAGTTGAAATAATCTTTGTTGCAAAATGAAAGCAAACATGAAAAAATCATGACACAGTTGTCAGTTAGAATCTATGGTTAGAATAACGGAACACCTCTTTCTCGTATTTAACTGTATGTTCTATGGTTAACATCAACTTGATAGTGGCAGCTAGGGTAGTTGAAAGTTTGGCTGCCAGCTAATGCAAACTGGAAGTTGATATACACTTTGACTAACAGCTAAGATTTAGCCAAAGGCTACAATATTTAACCGAGCATTGATAAACCCACCCTTAATCCAGAATTATAACAAATTTATTGAAAAGAGATCATCAACTTAATTATTTCGGCAAGGAGGGCGTACCCATTTTTCTAAAACTTTAGAAGTGTAAAATGTAAATATGGAAGAATTATCAACAATATAAAATATGTCACCAGCATCACCATTAATCTGCAGTAACCAACTTACACTTTCCACGTTTTTTTCTACTTTTGCGTTTATCAGAAGTGTTACAGTATTTAACTTTATGTTTTCGTAAACTAGACATACTTTCGAAAACATTAGAGCACTGTCGACAAGTGTACACTCCGGGACATTTAACAGGTCGTAATTTGTGGTATATATTCAACAAATCCAACGGTTTGGTGCTGAACGCATCGAAATCATGATTCTCTCCGAGATGCGACTGAATACTTGAAAACGAGTAAAAATAATCGGGGCAAATCGGACAAACAAAAAAATTGTATTTATACCGATGCCTACACATATCTTTACACAAATCGTGAACATTTTTATATTTTTTATTGCATATTTTGCAAGTGAAAGTACAATTTTTATTGTGGAAAGTATGATGGGCGAATTTTTTAAACGTTTCTAATGGTAAATTGCAAGTTTTACACTTAAAATTAAACAGAGAAATGACGGTTGAACTGTCACACGATAATTTTTGATTTTTAGATTCTACATTAACTGGATTTTCGGTAACTACATTTCCAAAATCATCGTTTGTACCGCTTGATATGACAAGAACTGTTTCGTTTACGTCTATACCTTTTAATATTTCTTCGTTTTCGAATTCGATAATTGTACGATATTCCAGAACTTCTCCTGTAGGTTTCGCTGCTTGATATTCTATAACTTTACTGGAAGTTTCTATACATTCTGTAGGTTGCGGACATTGTTCTAGAAATTCAAGTTGTATAGAAGTATCTTCTTCATCAATTGGAATATTATCTTCGCTTTTATCATCATCTATTTCGATGGTTTCTTCTATTACAAAATCGGGAATTATAGAATCTAGAAGGATTTCTTCGCTTTGGTAAGGTAGATCAGTATTTACTTCATTATTATCAATTTGTTCTTTCAATAAATCATTTCCAACTATTTGTTGATCATCTGGACCTTTTTGTAAAATGCTTTCTTTATTATCTCTATCATCAGTAACAGTTTCTTGTTCTTTATCAGTATCTTTGGTACAATTAGTGGGAATATTGTTATTATCAACGATTTCATATGATTTTCTTCGTTCTTTATTCATTTCAAAATATATTTTTTTTAACACGTCTTTCTTCTCTTCTGTTTTGTCATTTTCTAGTTTTGTATCATCTTTAATTATTAATTCAATGTCATTATCCTTTTTATTGGTAGATTCATTATTGTCCGTATCATACAGCTTATTTGTCCATTCATTACCCACTCTTCTTAAAACTGTAGTAACTGGACCTTCAGCGTTTATATCATCTTCAGATTTTTTATGAATATCTCGTTCTTCTTCGTGAGTTTCTTTATGTTTATATAAATCAAAGGACGAATTGAATTTCACCCAGCATACGTAGCAAACGTATTTTTGCCTTCCTTCAGATTTCAATTTGACCCGATTATTTACAAACTTCCAATTTTTTTCCAGTGTTATGTCTGAGACTTGGACATAACATTTTCGGAGGGGTTTGTCAGGATATCTTTTTTCGATACGTTTTATTAGCTTGTCCACTTTGGATCTGAAAAATATGAACTATAATTATAATTGAACATTATAACGATTTAAATCATTTATTAAGAATGGTAATAGTATTATCTAGGATTCAGAGCATCTCAAAATATATTCTACATTCCCCTTTTCCATCGAAACACCATGAAGAGATGTCTATGTCAATAGACAGAAATTAGTGAAGAAAATTTTTCAGCGCAAATTGTAACCAGTATATGGATCTTGATGATTACCATTCTTAATAAAAATATACTGTGCGGGCCATAGAAAACAGTCCACTTCGATACTCAACAGTATTCATGTAATTTTGAGAAAATGCTGAAATAGGTCGATTTTTGAATATAGCTTAATGTTATAGTATTTTTGAAATAAATGTGAGAACATGAAAAAAAGAAAGGATGTCAAATATTCAACAGACGACTTCACGACGCCCCTGTATATTAGGTTTTAATTTAGGAAAATTTTAAATTAAAATAGAAAATCGAACTTTTTCAGCAATTTTTTTAAATTTAATGTATGCTGCCAAATAGCATGGTGGATTGTTTCGAGTGGCACGCTCAGTATATATATTTAGACTTACTTTTTCTTCTTTTTCGATTTAAAAAATCTATCCAAGTTGAGACGATGGAGACTAACGTAGCAATTGTTGAAGATATTCGAGCTGCATAAGAAAGTTTTATTTTTGTTATTTTCATGTTTAAACCTAAAAAACATACTTTTAGAAACGTTTAAATTGAAATTTAAACATAAAAACATGTGATAGGAGTTCTAAATTACAAAAAAAAAATAGATTCTATATCCTGCGGGTAGCTATTTGTCGAATAGGACTTTTAAATATATAGGTAAATGATTACACACAAAAATGTCTGCAGATATATATTGCGTTTCAAAGAACATTTACTACAAAATATTACTACTTACATTTGTAAAAATTCAGGAATAGATCATAAAATAAGATTATTTAGGTTATGGCACTGTACAATAATTCATCATTACAAATTTCATGATTTTTATTTGCAGAATTGAATAACCAAAATAGTTCTTTATCTACCAAACGGAAAACTGTAATGTTCGAGCCTTCAAATTGATAGCCGACTCGCAGCCAAGGCAGGCGAGACACAAGACAGTTTTTCGTCGAGGTCCATATTCTATTTTTTCTTCGACCTTTACAAAAAATTACTAATTCCCCAATGAAAAAACGACTTTTTTGAAGATAAGTTTCATCTATCACCATCCATTCTTAATTATTATGAACACAAATATTCACAACACAATATCTAGCGGATTTTAAAAATAATCAATTTGACAACAGCCATTCTAGCATCGTGTCGTATTTCTCATCCGAATATTAGTGCATAAAATATCTATCTAAACATTGATAAATTTTTTTTCCAATATACAGGGAGTCACAGGACATTCTGATTATTGAAATAAGTGGCCACCCTGTATATCGACTGATGGGAACGAATGATATATAAAGGACAAAAAAAATATTCATTTAACTATGGAAATCCCAATAAATTTTAACGATAAATTATCAACTAATAACTAATATATCCCTTTTGGCAAATGGTAAAAAAAACTAAACTATAATTTATTTTATATAAAAAATCACAGTAAATTAATACACAATAAAAAAAATTGCACGTTTACAATATTTTACAAATATTTGTTTCATATTAATAAAAACCTAATCTATTTCACACAGCACATTATTTTTATAGAGATTCAAAATGTCTAAAAAAATTAAATACCATTATAATACTTTGGTTTACTTCACAGTAACATTTTCGATAAAAGCACCGGCTATTTACCGGCACATATTTAAAATTTTGAACAAAAACAAAACATTTAATTCTGTCCAAATGTTACAAATTATCCTATAGGAATAAAATCAGTATTACAATACATACAACGGCACAAATATAAAGCTGTGGCGCTGTTTTCAACTCGTCTGTCAAATGTCAACATTAGTATTAATACAAGTGTTTTGTTGCACTTTCAAACTTCTCTATCAGCATTTTAATATAGTATCCTCAGTGGCGTCTCCCATTGTTCCGTTGCTGTTTGAAAGTACCTCCGCCAATGGGCTGTAGACTATCAATATCTAGAAAGTAACCACTGCCATATCCCGTGAATCTATTTAATTACTGCCCCACCCTCGATCGCTCTGGGCTGGTTTACTAAATTTTTTAAATCATTTTCAACTGTCGTAAAACAAAGTACTAAGGATAAAAATATGATTCTGAAAATTTAATGTCAATAGAATATGTCGTTCTCCTAATACAACCAATTAAACAAGCATACCGTAGCGGGGTGAAGACTATGACTGTGACGTCACGGCATATGAAAGTTAATGTGCACAAACATTACGCTTCTGACTGTAACGTGCCTCGCGTAGAATTTATTTATTTCGAATTACTTACAAAATTTTGTGTGAATAAAATAAAATGTGTGGACCTAATTTTGAAGAAGCAGACTAATTAATTCTTCCAGAAGTGGACTTGTTAATGATTATGTAGTTTTTCAATCAAAAACTCGAGTTTATTAACCTATAATTTTATACTATGTGACACATCGTTTTTGACTGTTTTCCGGCCAGAATGATTAAAAATGTGAATATTTTCATAAATACATGCTCTCTCAAATGATATACAAGGTGATTCCAGATGTTTTATTTTATTCATGGTCTGGTGGAGATAACGCTATAGGTTACTCAGTAAAAAATTGCAATTTTTTAAACTGCAGACTGCCGAATTAAAGGAGCTTCTCCAAATGTGTGTCTCTGGGAGAGATTTCATATGCGATGACGTCACGCCTGAAATTCGGAGAGGAGCGCTGTCGATGACGTCACGCCTGAAATTCGGAGAGGAGCGCTGTTTAATGTTTATAATTTTTTTTAGGCGACTTAGGAGTCTTGCTGACGTCAAATTTTTTGCACAGAGCCTAAAAATGATATGCTCTTCCTAATGCAGCGGTTCCCAAACTGTGCTCCGCGGTAGGTTTTTAAGTGCTCCGCGGATAATCTGCGAAATATCATAATCAAATAATACCTACATGTTAAATTACATATATTATATTCCTTGATATTACATCAAGCACCTTACTAATGCAAAGATTCGCCGCGCCGCACTTCTACTGTGCGCCGGAACATCTCGGAAACGATCGTATTTTTTCGTAAGATGCTATGATATGACTTGTTCTTTCTGGAACATACGATAACGATTTACGTTCGTTAAATTTACTTGTTTTATAATGGATATTTGGCTTAAAACAGGTGTTTTAAGGAAAACTGCGGAAATTTCAGCTACAGAGCAGAAATACAGGGATCTAACTCTAACAGGTACGGATTTGTATATTTTAAAGTAGGGGAAATATGGGTAAAATGGGATACTTAACGTTTGACGTGAAATAAAAATTACTGTGTAAGTGGCAACAACTCCAAAATATGGTAAAATATAAATTTTTAATATGTTTCATGTTATAAAGCAAAATAATAATAAAAAAATAATATGGGCATTATAAATCGGACACGTAAACGTCGTAAACACAATCAACATCACCAACACTAGCTAATGTCGCACATACGTTTAAACCCAAGATGTCCGTACTAGTGGATTCCCGGGCGCAGAATCCTACGGCCTACGCAATTGTGCTATGTTGCCAGCTCTAGTAAGACAGGAAATAACGAATTCCCATTTTAACCGCATATCCCGTTTTAGGCATATTTCCCCTACTACAAAAGCACTTTTTTGGGCAGATTTTTGGGAACTGGGAGGTGCCAGATTTTTCAAATCTGCTTTTTAAAAGTATTTGTCTGAATCGAGTGTTGTTTTTAGCAATATGGAAAAAGAAACCAGGGTAATAGCTCACACTGAAGACACAGAATTGCAGATTTTGAGAAAATCCGAGTCTGTTGCAAGTGTACTAACACCAGCTAAAGTAGTTGATTGTCAAACAGCAGGTCCATCAAAGAACATTTGTGAGAGAAAAATTACAAAACGAAAATACCATGATTGATGATGATAATGATTTAAGCACGTCACTTCAAGGAAAGTCAATTTCGGTTTTTGATGTTAACGACAAAGTAAAGGCTTTTAAAAGAAAATTGGTCTTTTGGGCAGAGTCCCTGAATAAACAAAATTTGGACAGCTTTCCGTTGTTAAAAGAACTTAAAGAAGAATTTGATTTTGAACTACCGAATGATCTTATGAACGAGTTCCATATTCATATTATAACTTTAGGCAATAATTACCAGGAATATTTTAGAGAAGAATTTCATGACAAAATTAATCACAATTCTTGGGTTGCAAACCCATATAACGCAATACCAGAAAAGCCAGCGAGTTTGACGTCTGAAGAATATGAATGTTTGATCGACTTGACATCTGATTCTGGAATACGAGATATATTTTTAACAAAGTCATCAATATCAGAATTTTGGTGTAAACTAAGAGATGAGTTTCATCATTTATCAGATAAAGCAAAAACTATTCTGCTTCCTTTTGCTACTACTTATTTATGTGAAGCTGGATTTTCTGCTTATCTCATGACCAAAACTAAATACCGGTCGCGCCTTAATGCAGAGCCTGATATTCGTTTACAGTTGACCGAAATTGAACCTAACATAACAGCATTGAGCAAATTAAAACAAGCACATCCTTCTGATTAAAGAAGTTGGTGGTTTTATTAAGTATTTGTAGTTTTGTTTTTGGATGTATGTTTTATGTTCCATTTTTGTATAGAAATAAGTACCTATTTGTTTTCTAATATTTTCACACATTACTTTTAAATTTGCTTTTGGCTTATATTAGGTATGTTTAAAAATATTTAATAATTATTATATTTTTTTCCTGTGCTAGAATGAGTTGGTTTTTCTGCTTAATAAAATATATTTTTGTTTTCAATTCACGTTTCTAAAATCGAACAAAGACCTATATCTAGTTCCATGTAGTTGAAACCATCAAATGACCTACTCTGGTGCTCCGCGTTAAATTTTCCTGTCAAAAAGTGCTCCGCCACTTAAAAAGTTTGGGAACCGCTGTCCTAATGGTATAATAAAAAAAATGTATAAAATGAGCCCATTATCATACAAATATAGAAAATATTTTATAGATATGCAAATGTCAAGATCCTCAGTGAGCTCTTAATTAATTAAGTTGTAACGTTTTGTGATTTGACGCTACATGAGTTAGACAGCTTGTTATTAATATATGTCAAAGATATACCAGCCCCGTTCAATTTGGAAGTGTAATTCAATATCCTCCGTGGCATATAGACAAGGGAGTGGTTGTGGCTTTTTAAAAGCAATTTTCAAATTTGTAAGGCTTGTATTCAATTATAGGTGAGCACAGTTTTTGTGATTCCTGTTGGACAAAATTTGGACTATGGAAGACGAATTGATAAAATAGGAAGCTAAATCAGTATTGGGGCCAAGGCATGGGAAAAGGAAGACAGATCCAGAAGGAACCAAACACTGCGTAGGGCATTACAGTATGTCAGATAAATGGTTTCTTGTTTCCATCACAGAAAATGAAAGATGTAGCATTGAAAATAAACGGAAAATTTCAGAAAATGGAAGAGGTTAATAACGGTCCTACCTATTCTCAAACTTAAAACCCACCATGGGTTGTTAATTCAGTTTAATTTCAATTATGTTGGTAACAAGATGTTTTCAAGTATATTGACTTCCGTGAAGACGTTCCTTATGTTATGTTCCATTCTTTTCATTCTGAGGTTTGGATTTCAACACAATTTGAGAGAATGGTATTGCTCTTATATTTTTATAACTAAACAACTTTTATTTGGAATGATATTGTTACACTCCACCCAAAGAACGTATTATCTCCTCTCAACCCTATATACTCTTTGACTTAGTCTTCAATGGAACTGGAACCAAACTACATGTCAATTTAAGTTGCTTCATAATATCCTAACTCAACTTTTTAATTCTATATTTATTTTTGAACCTGGTTTATAATGACACTGCCCCAAAGATCTTCCCGAGATGAACATTTCCCATTACTCCTATGCATAACGAATTCATTGGTAGTATTTGCCAAAAATTTACAAACTGTACAATATAATAGCCTATGCTGGGTAAAATAATGACTTTTCAATTGCGATACCTCGCAAAACTGGTTCGGGCAATAGTTACAAGATATTTTTTCCATATTATGGCACACCAATGATGTATAGTTCGAAATTATTTTAGGACAACTTTTACATAAACGTGGATATTTGTCGATTAATTCTTTATTTTCATCTTTAATATCTTTAAATAAATCACTACTATCTTGAGAGAGTAAAGACGATAGTGAGATTTCAGTATTTGGTATGGCAGATTCGTTAGATAACTGAAGGATGGTTCCTTTTAAACCAACTGTATCAGTAGAATCATCTACTTCTTTTTTAAAACACATGTTTTGTGTGGATAACATCTCAGATAAAAGAGGATTTTTTACAACACCCATATCATCTTCCTTATTTTTAATATCGTCAAATTGTTCCACATTTTTACTGTTACTTTCTTTGACGGATTGTACATTTTTATTATTAAAACTAAACATCTCGGGCGATGTTTTAGAAGTAATACTATTTAAAGTACCTTTACTTTTACATAATTCTTCAAATTGGTTTAAACTGATGAAATCTTGGTCTTCAAACATTTTAGGATTATTTTCAGATTGTACAACAGTATCATCAAAGGGATTACTTGCTACGATATGCGTAGAAGAATTCGATGCCTCAGTTGTTTTAGGTAAAAATTTAGATTGGTTAAGGAAAGTAGCACCTTGCGTTGGTGTTAAGTCGTCTTTAATATAATTTGGAAAGTTATTGTAACCTTGATGGTGAATGTACTGGTTATAATTAGTAATATTTGGTCTGCTACCACTAACTTGTTCGTAAGGATACCGGAGAGGAGGTATTTTTTGTTGTAATATATTTCCAATATGAGAATATTGATTCTGTTGTGGGTGATGATATCTAAGAACAGGAGACGGTTTTATGATAGAACTTCTGGCGAATAGGGAATTTCGTATTCTAATTTGTGGATTCATTTGTCGAGGAAAGGCAAAATGTTTGTTATAATTCACAAAATGGGTGTTATAACGCATCTGCTGGGCTGTACTTTGTTTATTCTGATTGTAATTAGGAGTAGAAACGTTCACTTTAGCACCATAATTGGTATTATTGGTAACTACGTATGAATTATGAACAGCTTTGGTATTTAAATTGGAAGGGACTAATGTGTTGGGAGTAGAGTTTGGAGGTGTACTGTAAACTGGAAATGGTACTATACTTTTCGAGGTAACGTTGAGCTGTTGAGGCTTGTAGCTTGAAGTGCCATCAGTTGTTTTTATCGCGACGTTTGATGGTAGCGGAGTTGTAGTTTTTTTAACCAGTTCAGTAATACTTAGGAAATTGTTTTTGGTGGGTTCCTGTTTAATTATTGTTTTATTGGGAACTATGGGGATGAAAGTGATCGGATTAGTATTATTTTCAGCTGGAAGTTTGTAAGTAACTGCATAGCTTAGTGGTCCTGTTCTCTGGACTTCTAAAGAAAAATTTTCTGGAGGAGATTTCTTTTCTATTGGTTTCTTAATCGTTTTCGGTTTGGTGATTTCCAAATTTTTCAATTTCTCGCTCGATCCTCGAGAAATAACATTTATTTCCTTATGAAAAGCTGCATGCGACTCTAATTCGCTCTTCGTTTTGAACGTATCGAAACACAATTCACAAGTTAACTTTATTTTGTTCTTAGCGTCTTTTTTCCTCAACTTTCTCTTCTTTTTCGCCTCCATAAGTTTTTTTATAGCATTTTTACTGTGGGTCCATATGTGTCTTTTATATTTCAACGAATTAGACAGCTGTATTTTACATAATTGGCAGGTGTGGATTTTTTCATTATTTTTGCCGCTATTTAGATGATCGATAATGTGGATGAGCATGGTCCATTTTGTTTTAAAGTTTTTGGTGCAAGAGACGCAAGAAAATTTGCATTTTACTTTGTGTGAATTTATTACAGAGGGATCCAAGAAGCAAACATTGCAACTATCACATTTATAAGACGCTTCAACGGCATTTATTTCATCATTCTTCTCCATTCCTTCATCAATTTTATCTGAAGCTGTAGTATTATCATAATCGTAGGATGTTGATTGCCTTTTGATATTTTCTTCTTCTCTTTCATTTAATACATCCGCTGTCCCTTCATTGACTGTTTCTTCGACCTTACCAATTTCTTCTTCATTACCTTTTTCTGTAGACTCAGTTTTCTCATCTTCGTTTTGTTCTATTAATTCTTGTTTACCGACAATTCTCTTGTCACGACCTACCCTATACATATTCCGTTCTATTTTATACAAAAATTCACATTCGTTAACTAAAGAAATATAATCATCATCACAATAATATTCTTCTTCGTTTTGAGATTCGTCGGATTCAGAATGGACGTATCGATGGATTTCTAGATCTTCTAAGGTTGAAAATTTAGACATGCAAATATAGCATGTATGTGTTTTTTTACGATCATTCGCTGAACCGTTTAAATTGTAGTCGATCGTGGTATCGAACTTCAGATCGATGATTTCTACGTATGCCTCTCGTAAACATCCATATTTTATCAGCAACTCCTTGTTGGTTCCTTTGGGATCAGTCCTAAAAATGGATTAGAATTAATATACGGAAAAGGGAAAGTAGTTATACTACCTTTGGTTTTTCTTTGACATTATGGAATAAAATCAAAGAAATTCAAGTCAAATATATTTTGATTTTATTCTCACAACGTTTTTATGTCGATATGCTGTGACGTACGTCCACTAAAAGAGAAGTTAGCTATGTAAGGGTTCACATGGAACCACAATTCGGATGTGATGAAGTACTTATAGGTTATGCTTAGGTCATATTGCTGTTATAGTAGGTGAGTTCGGAATGGATTTTTGGTGGAGTGATAGTATAGTGTTCGTGTATTGCAGAAATTAGTCACGTGCTGCTGGTGTAAGGATGAAGTAATCAGTGCGTAACATCTAATACACCACCATTTTGTACCAAGTAAACGGTGTCCCACCATGTTTAGTGGGCATGTGCACTATATTTTCTCTGACTTTTTATCATTCCGAACTCAGCAAGTAACTTAGGATAAACAAAACCAAAACACTATATATATTATAGACATTGTCAGTTCAAATTCGAATGGCCTGTTTGAAACTGGATATTGATTCATAAAACATCTAAATTAGAAAGTGGCTAACTTCATCGATAGTGATATGACGTATCTGTAGTGATAGTTGCAAACATTTAGGAATTCTCAAAAGTAGTACCAACTGGGTACCGATATACTTTAATAAAGTAGGCAAACGCCGGATATCGGTGTAACACCCCATTGATAGTGGTGAGCAAAATTGGAACCGTACAGAGTGTCGTAAATTGGAAGGTTTTGTAGCGTATTTTAAAAATTAGAGGTGATATCGTTATTTTTCTATACATCTTACACATTCGGTCATCTCAAAATTACCTTACCATTCACGTATACACAAATATTTAAACTTTTATATTTTTTTCAAGAATAAACAAAAATATTTAACGACTGAATATTTTATTTGAGCTTTTGAGATTTTTAGGTATTACAAATATAATATATAATTACAATTAACCCAATAAATAATATTAGAAAAATAACAGTTTTTATTGTGTATGTTTTAGAGGATTAGAAAACCAAAAATCCATTAAAAAAGTTTAAATTTCTCAATTTATTAAATATAATATTATACTTTTGTAATGGGCTCCAGTCATTTCTCGAAATAATAATCACATATCGATAGAAAACGTAGCAACAAACTTCAAAAGGTAAAAGTATACTTCAAATTCTATATTTTTACCAGGGGTGCGATTTTCGAGTTCACACGAATATTATGCGTGTACGGTTATTTCCACATGAATTTTTTCGTATACGGTGCTAAACGTGTATTTTTCAACACCATTCGAATAAACGTTCGTACACAAAGAATTTAGCAGCCGGCAACACCGTATAATCGTATGGTCTTGTCACTTGTGACATTTGCAAGCGTTTAATATACCTTATCTATGCAGTTGTAATGGTTCTATGCAAATAATATGCCAACTACTACTGCATCAAGTGTGGTAAGCCCAAACTTGCTCTTGATATTACTTATTTAGCAGTTTTCCTTTATTATTGTTTGTTGTTAAAAAATATTCATTACTTCTAAAGCCACAGGTTTTGCAAGTTTATGAAGTTTCACAAATTGCCTTTCTGAATATTCCTCAAAAGGATCAATGAATGGGTTAAAGATCCTAGGATGTCTATCTGCTAACTCTTCCGCTTCTTGTATAGCCTTTATGAAGTTTAAACATGAATAAAATCATCAAATCCTGCCATATTATAACCTATATGATTTAATATTGAAATTAATGACATACCAAACACAAATATTTTCAATCTAGGTTATGTAAATTTACACTTTTCGTAAACGAAAATATTTATTGGAATAGAATAAACCCACTCGAAACAAGCCATACGATTATCGTTTGAGCATGTCGGAAATTAGGTTATTTAAATTTCATACGAGAATGGCCATTTTTCGTATACGATTTACACCCGAATGGTTTCGAAAATCGCTCCTCAGATCTTTCCACCATGCATCAAAGGCCAGATCTTGTCTTTCATATATTAAGAAATTTCATTCGCAGCAGTCCAAGACAAGTTTAAAGCCTTTTGTTCTGTATTTTTTTCCCTAAACTTTACTTAGGAAGCGTCAAAATTAATAACAATATTTCAACCTCAACTAATTTCTTCAAGTCAAAGCATTAATAGTGTAAAAATACACTTACAAAGTAGTTAAAAAGTAAAATAGAATAATTTGTTGTTATCAAACATTAAAATATTTAAAATGTATACTTTTATAATCTGAAATTTATAGCTAGTTAAATATGTGATGGAAATGTTAATTTACAGGAATTTCAACATATTTATAAAATAAATAATACTTTTATAAATAACATCAGATGCAAGAAGAGAGAATCCAATTACCTTAAATTAAAATGATGGACAAAAAATGTCAATGGACTAGAGTGGAAGATTATTTTAAATGTACAAGAACTAATTTTATTACATGTTTCTACATGTAATCAAAATAAGTTCCAATTAGTTAACAGCGAAGGTATGCATAAACATGCTAGTCCGAAAATATCAATTAAATTGAACAAAGATAATTCAGTAACACTAACTACTATATCTATTTAGAAAATAAATGAATTTTAAAAATAATTCAACAGTTAATTTTATAAAATGGATTATACTAACTGAATTTGATAAATTATCCACAAATATATAGGGTAGTGTGTATTAAAAGTAACAAATCAAAATGTCAAAACATGTAGACAGACCAGTAAGTATATTTTTAATAATTACATTTCATTTTCTAAATAGTAATAATTAATTTTATTAAAATACTAAACTAGATAACGAGATTTCTTTCAGAAGATAACATTAAGCTAAATAAACTAAATGATCTCCCAACATTTTTGGATAATTTAATAAAACATTTTAATACGTTTCAAGGGAAGTAGGTTCAACTGATTTATATCAAAATAGTATAAAAGTTTTTGAGTAAAATTGTTGATTTTAAGACACTTTATTTTACGGCATATATAAAGACTGGTAACTTTTTCGATATTTTTCTTACATCTTGTATACTCAATTTTAGATTTTGTCAGAAATTTGAAAATGTACGGACAGTTGCAATATAATAAAAAAATATATTCCAAAATATTTTATAGAAATAATTCTAGAGAAATCAAAATAAATTATTATCACTCTCCCGAATTTACCAGTGGAAAGTACTAAATTAATAAATATTATGCATAAGTTGAAAATTATCCAGAAAAGTAGCAAAATGGTCATTGATACGAGATGTCTAAAAATTTGAATTCAAAGTAAAGGAAAGGCGGTAGGTAGCATTTATCATGTTTTCGAATTACCAGGCTTTCATACAGGGTATTACGATATTCGACAGATTACATTACTATATATATACTATATACATATACTATTACTACATTAATAATTGATGAATTTTGATAAATTTTTGTGCTATTCAGAATTAAGCCTATTTTTTCCAAAAATTTACAAAAATCGCACTCCAAATTATGATTTAATATTTGATTTTATTTGCGAAGATTTGTTTAAATAAATATAAAATTACTAAAAATTTACCATACCACGGTGAAGCTTGTCTAATATTAATAGCAAACTTTCAAATCCCAACTAGCTTATAGATTTTTCTGATGGATAATCTTACATCATTGAAATATCACAGTCTTAGCGGTTGGTTAACTATTTCCACAACAGCGGCAAAATTAAAGAAAATTGTGCATTTTATGATTGACAGTTGTGTAGGTGCAGATATGAACAAATTAGGAAAAATTATCATCCGGTTGAAACGAAATCGATATAGACGTAACTAGAGTTTGTACATTGAATTTTATAAATTTCGTTTCGATTCCATATAGTGGCGTCACCGATAGGTTTTGTATTGTTTTTGAAAAGGTCGGCAAAGGCCATAAATACATCTTTTAATTGTAGTTGATTTTGGACATGCTTTTTATAAAGGAAAGAAATCACTTTTCACAACAGCGGCAAAATGAAAGGAAATTTTGCATGCGGATTATGATTCGACAGCTGCCTGGGTGCAGATATGAACAAATTAGGAAAAATGATCATCCGGTTGAAACGAAATCGATTGGTTATAGACGTAACTAGAGTTTGTACATTAAATTTTATAAATTTCGTTTCGATTCCATACAGTGGCGTCACCGATAGGTTTTGTATTGTTTGTGAAAAGGTCGGCAAAAGGCCATAAATACATCTTTTAACTGTAGTTGATATTGGACATGCTTTTTATAAAGGAAAGAAATTACTTTCCACAACAGCGGCACAATTAAAGGAAATTGTGCACGCGAGCTATGATTGACAGCTGTCTTGCTGCAGTTATGAATTGGTTATAGGGTAACTAGAGTTTGTACATTGAATTTTATAAATTTGGTTTCAATTCGAAACAGTGTCGTCACCGATAGGTTTTTTATTGTTAGTAAAAGAGGCGACAAGGGCAATGAATTCAATTTTCAGCTTCTGTAATTGATTGAGACAAACTAAAGAGTTATAGTTTGACAAGTTTATCTGAAACTACGGGGAATCGGTAAGAGGCAACGCATATATATCATAAACATAAAGCGTACGGTACATATTTTACTAAGTAAAATTGAAAATACAAAGGTAACTGACAATACCAACGCCACTGAATAAATCAATATCAGTCAATTGACGAAGTGAGAGGGAAGAACACACGCACGCGCTTGCCAATAAGAAGTCAGCTGGACAAGCCTTTTGATAAAAATCACCAATTATGTAATTCGGAGGGTGTGGTGATTATGGTTTTCGTACAACGCTGCCAGAGCTTGAAGAAGCCCGTAACAAATTTGGAAAAGTGCTCATCTTTTAATATTCATAAATTGAAAAAATAATGTCGATAGAAAAAATACAAGGAAACAAGCACATTAAAGAATTAACGTTTAATCATATTGTTGATATTGTTAATAATAAAAAGTCCCTTTTCTAATTATTATCACTACATATTTAGCACTTTAGCTTTTCCATAGTTGAACCAATATCGAATGTTTTCGACCGCATTCCTTTCACGGCTTCAGATAAACTTGCCAAAGAATACTATATCGAAATTCATCATTATTTAACGAGTACTGAAGCGTTTGTCGAATATCGATACACACAAAAATGACAAAAGTTCAGACAAACATTTTACTCCAAGCGAATAAATAACAGTTTTATATATATATTTCTTTCAAGATTCGTTAATTGTATCCGTCACCTTGCACACGTGACTATCCACATCGACAAAAACACCCCGACATTCATTACACACGTGTACACTTCTATGCTCTATAAACTCACCAAGTACTTCGCAAGTAAAATGACATCTCCAACAAAAGAACGTTTGGTGATTTGATATATAATGAGTTTTCAGTTCCATTAGTTTACATGACTGATGATTACAACGTTTGCATTTTATTTTTCTACTTTCATGATAATCATAAGCTTCGCTATTTTGAAAAATTGTTTTACAATTCGAACACGTCCTAGGAAGTACTACATCGCTTTTGGATGACTCTGGTATTGTCGAGTGGCATTCATCTTCGTCGAAATGATCGTCTATGTCATCTGGCTCGGCTTCTTCAATAGTTGAATTCGGTTCTGTTTTTGGTAACGTTTCGTCTATAACTAGATTTGTTTCTTCATCAGAATCTGTTGCTACTTTTTTGGAACCTTCTGGTACATATTCTTCTGGTTCGGAATCACTGTCTGAAATCACTATCGATTCTAGATTTTTTGAGTTAGTTTCTTCATTAGTTACAACTAAACTCATGACGTTTTCTATTTTTGGTAAAGATATATTTTTAGGTTCTTCGGTATTACTTGTTTCATTATTTGGTACAATCGGTACCGATTTCGGTGCCATTAAAAATGCCGAAGCTACCGAAGCACCATTAGGTAGGATTACGTAAGCGTAATTCATAGTATTCGTCGACGAATTTACAGGAGTAACTTTAGTAACAAACGAACTAGTTGGTAGATTTGAGGTAGAAGCAGTATTTATAAAATTGGAAGAAACAGTAGATATATTGGGAATAACAGGTTTCAAAAGACTAGTACCGGGTTTCATCAAAGTATAATTTGATTCTGTTACTTTTGGATTTGGACCCTTTTTTCTTGATGTGAAATTATTTTTAGAAACAACGTTAAATTTTGCTGTGACTTTTTTTAATTTTTGTTGTAATTTTTCTTCTTCTATATTCGGTAAATATATCGTTTTAGAATGTTTCGTTTTCAAATCATTAGGTGAAATCATTTCCTTAATGGACGCCGTTAGATTTTTCTTATTTTGAACCGAAGTACAAGGCAACAAACTAAACTTATCATAAATAGTTGTTGCTGAATTCTTCGGAACTTGTGAAGTATCACTACGAGCTTTTTGAATCGTCGTTACTATCTCATGTTTATCTCTAATATCTTCGATAACTTCAACAGTAACGTCATCTTTATTATTACCGTAAGATATAGGTTCGGTAATCAAATCTAACTGTTTATGGAATTCTGTATGACTGTCCAATTCCTCTTTATTATTAAAAATATCGTAGCATAAGTCGCACGTAAAATGATTCTCCATTTCAGGTTCTCTTACAACAACGTTCGTGGTCATTATCTCAGTTGGTTCCGAGTACGAAGTTTGAACGTGTTTTTGCTTGTGTACTGTTATTTCGTGTCTTCTAAGTTGAAAACAGTCCGTGAAGCTTTTGCAGCACGATTTGCAGTTGTAAAGAGATTTTGAGTCATTCTGATTTTTAAAAGCGTCGTTTTTATGTTGCATCACGTGAACAATAAATGCATAAAGCGTGTTGAACTTTCTATTGCATAAGTGACAGGAAAATTTACATTTCGAAGCTGACGGTGGAATGTGTAATTTCGCCTCATCGGACGTTGCGAAGAAGACATTACAAGTGTTACATTTAAAAGGGGTTTTTACATTAGATGTTTCTACCTCTAAGCTCGTAGCGACCGTTACTTCTGACTTCTTGTTCTCTTTGGTGTCGTCTTTTGAAGTTTTCACGGTAGTTGCGCTCTTTTTCAACTTCTTATTTTTCTTCTGTTTCAAATTTGGTTGAGGTTCTGAGGGGTTTTTAAGCAGTACGTTCAAGTTTTTCACTTTTTCTTCGGTATTACTATCTTCTGAAACGTCTTTATTGTCCTGGGAGGCACAGTTTTCTTCAAAAAGATCGTCTTCACCTTCTGATTCAGAATGTTCTCGCTTATGATCGAATAACGCATCTAAAGTTTGAAATTTCTGCATGCAAACATAACAAGTGTGGATTTTTTTTCGATCCAACAACGGTTCATTCGAAACGGGCTCTACCTTTTTACTCTGAACCAGAACAACTTGTCCCTTCTTTGTTATAGGTTTTTTGTAGTGTATATCTGTCAGTAATATAGAAAAATTACGAATTTGGAATTTGTCTGTTTCATTTGACCTAAAAAAAAAAGAGTAATGTAAATTTAGTTCGATTGAATTTAGAGCAAGTATATGTGGGACGGTAGGAGGGAATCAATGATAATACTCGTATGTTATAATCAATTTATTTTTATTAAATATATTACAATAAACAATTACATATAATATAATATAAAATACACAACATATTTGCGATTAATAAGATAAGCTGAGGGTGGCCCTATGAGCACGAAACGTTATACAAACAAAAAGGTATTAACTAATTTTTGACTTTTTCAAAAGCAAAAAAATCGGGGGCGGGAGAGGGGGGGGGGAGGGGCTTTGCTTCGAGCGGCATAAGGTGCGAGATTTATGAATGTCTCCGTCGTCTGACTGACAAGTACACTGTCAGTTTTCGATGTATTATGAACGTACTTGTTATGTCATCAGTCATTTTTGGTTGCGCGCGAATTTTATACTAATGGCATATTTATTCAAATAATTTTTATCTTGATAGGTAATATCAAGCAGCGCATATGTTAAAGACAATCTCTTGGGTATACCAAATTATGTTGCACAAGTTTTTGTTGAACTACTTTCCCTGAATTCTCAAAATATTTGAAATTGACCATTATTGATCTAGATCAGTCTTTCCCAACGTGTGCGATAACGCCCCCTTGTGGGCGCTGCAGGCCTAAAGGGGGGTAAGAAACGGGCGGTAAGAGACCCAGAAAAAAAAGGGGGCGTTGTGTAGGGCTTTGGGGTCGATTTATAATTTCATCTACCTAGCTAGGAAGACTCTTAGACACCGACTGAGCTCTCGACTACATCTTGTGAACATCAACTAATATTAATTAAGATATAGCTCGAACTCGGTTCGATATAATAGACCGCGGGCAATCATGTTTTAACAAGTTTTTGTTGAATAATCCGATTTGTACATTCCTGTATCAATCGGCTGGTTCTATAATACTTGTTCTTGCTTGTCGAGTACGATTGTCTTATTCCTGTTGGTGCGTGCTGCTTAGTGCTGCCAGACGTGAGGTAAGAAATTATCGAGCAGCGTTGACAAAATTATAGGATTTTTCAGAAAATTATGTTACACACAGAATAATTTGAAACAAGGGCCCTAATAAGAAAATATTATGCACGAATTTTTTAAAATTCATTTTATTAATAATAAAATGTTTCTGGTAAAATATAAAAACTTGAAAACATAAATTATGTGATAAAATATATAAAAAAAGAAACAAAAACATACATTCTACTCATTTACTCTTCTAAACATTAACCCAACGTAACATCTCGAAAAAAATCAGACTGGGCGTTGGATCCGTTTTCAAATGTCAACACAGCAATGTCACCTCAGCTGGAAGAAGAACTTATAGAATTGTCAACAAACGAAGAAATAAAAATCAAGTTCAAAAATGGATATCAAGAATTTTGGCTACAAAACCGATCCCGCAATTGTACCCTGGATTGTGGTCAATTGTTCAACGATTTTTGATAGCATTTCCATCGTCATATTTGTGTGAACGTGGATTTAGTGCTGTGGCAACGCTGCTTACTAAAAAGAGAAATCGTTTGCGTGTTACCGAACGTGGCGACTTGCGGCGGTTTTTGAGTAAATTGGTACCTGATATCAACAAACTTATTGAACAGCATCAGATTCAACCTTCACATTAGTTTTTATATAAGAATTGATTATGTTTGTTTTATTTTCAATAAAAGATACTCTGTCCGAATACTATAAAGTTGCGTTTCAATAATCAGTTATAAGTACTTAGCGGTTTTTAAGTATGTTTAAAAAGGGGGGCGTTAAAAAATAATTTATTCATAAAGTGGGCAGTAGACAAAAAAAGGTTGGGATCCTATGATCTAGATTAATAATAGAAAAAGTTACAAAATTATGTTGCACAAGTTTTTGTTGAACTAATTCTGAATTCTCCAAATATTTGAATTTGTCCATTATTGACCTACGTTAATAATTGAAAAAATTATTAACCACTGATAGAGAAATTCAACCTCTAAGTTGGCTAGAAGAAGCAATGATTGTCAACTACACAGCTAGTAGTGAAAAAACTTATATTATCGAGCAATCAACAATTTCCTTAACAATTTGCAAAAAGGAAGTCTATCCTAGCATTTTCGATATCAAGAAAATGTTTACTTGATTGTATTAAATATAACAGACGGATTACAGTGCGCGAAATTCAAACATATAATAAAATATCATTTTAGACCACCTTCCCCTAATAAAATGACTAACAGTATCAAAATTAAAAAACAGGGAATCCTATAGGAAAATCAGATAAAAAAGACATGGAACGGGAAAACTTAGTGATGCAATGAAGGTCATGTAGGATCTGACTCGTCAAATTCCATTTTAGGCAAAATTACAGAAGTGCTTAAACTATCAACCTGAGACTGAGTTATCACTACATCATCACTATCATTAGATAACTCGGCGTCAGCCAAACTAGAATGTTGCTTATTACTCGTGAGTTCTTCGTGAAAAGCCATATGTTCGTCGAGTTCTGTTTTCGAGTTGAAAACATCGAAGCAAAGTTCACAGGATAAATCGCAGTCATCGCTGTCTTCTTCAACGTTTCCATTGCTATTTTCCGCCGCGTGAGCAGACTTAGAATGGATTCTGTGTACAAGCAAGGTGTGACTTCTCAGTTTCACTATATCGGGAAAAGTAACCGAGCACTCAGTACACGTGTACTGGCTGTCGATTTTAGGCTTGGTAGAATTGAATTTGTGTTGTAAAATGTGAACGACGAAACCACTAACTGTATTGAAATGTCGCGAACAAATGACACACTTGAATTTACAGTTATTTTTCGGGTGGTTCTTAACTTCTTGAATAGATTTAAAACTGACGTTACAAACGTCACATTTGTATTTATCTTCATTTTCCACCACTTTGGTTTCATTTTTGCGGTTTCCAATTTTATTTACTGTAGGTGGTGCTTTTAGAGTTGAAACAGTTTTATTCAATTTTACCTGGAGGTTTTTCGTAAAACCGTATTTGCTTAATAGAGATTGAGTTTTTTTCACGTCGCCTTTGGGGGATTTTCGTCTCAATTTTCGATTTTTCCTAAAACAGAAAATATAAGTGGGTAGTTCAAAATGGGCCTGCATCTCAATCCATCATTCCATCCCAAAACTAAAATAATAACAGAAGGAACGATTAGCAGCTTGAGTATTTTTTTGTGTTCTTATACAAATTGAAACATTTACTTTTTTTTCTATGGTGTGTCCCAGGAATTCGCACCAAATAGAAGTATAAATAGAGAGATGTAGGGCCTTAACACTATAATATTTCATAAAAGATGTTTGCCTTACTTCTTTCGTCAACGAACTATAGGAATCCACAGTTAAAAATTATAAACATAAATGCCCACTTGCTGCCGTTATATAGTTAAGGATGCAATAATTGTTTTTTCTACGACCGTGCGTTTTAACCCACTTTCCCACACGCATTTTAGATTTGAAAAAAAATTATGGAAATTTTGACCTTATTAGATAGTTTTATCTTCGGAATTTATAACTATTGTTACAACAGGTAAATAAATTTTCACGAAATAGTCCATCAAATAAAATCTACGTCTTTTCTAGCTTTTTGTTGCATTTTTAATTTTTTGAAAATATAAAATAATGAAGATATTTTGATATAACCCTGTACATTCTTTGAAGTAGTGTCACAAAACAACTATCAAACCACCCGGGTTTGATGTAAAAAAATACATCAAATAAAATTCTTTCATCGACAAATGACTTAAAACCCTTGTCGTCACCTTCATCGTCATCTTTATGTGACCTGCAACCGATGCATCCTCCTCGACGTCATCTACTTACCAGTTAACACCAAATAACTCCACTGGACCGGCAATTTGAAATAATTCACAGAATGCAACAAATTGTGTTTTTAATATCAATATTTATAAAAATTATTAGTTTTCGGTTGAAGTTTTGTATATAGGCCAGACGATAGGGGTAACAATTACAAGTAATTAGCAATACGGCTGATTTTTTTCCATAGGTACCTTGAAGTATGTAGATTGATATAAGAAAAAGTTAACCAGTCTATCGATTTCCCAAATTAGAAAAAAAAATCAAGACTTTTTTTTATTCGAAATTTTTCAATATTTCGTGCTCGGAGGGAGGTAAAGAAAAATAAAAAATACCACCGTCTAGGGAAAGTGTTTTTCAATAAAAAAGGTTTCCTGCGTTTCTTTCGTCCAAGCAATGGTTTGTCCTCGGGTTTGTCCGGAAAAAATTCGGTAAACTAAGTATGTGTTCCGCATCCGCGCGACTCTATTTTCTGAAGCGCGGTGGAGTACATTATAAACTGTTGTACAGTTATAATGTAGATATAAATAATTGTAATACGGCGTTTGAAGAGGTAAGTGTTGGCTTTAAGATGACATTTTTATTTGTCATAGCACATAATCATTTTTAGCAAATTACTCATATATAATGTAAATATTATATTCTAATACAAAACCTCTCAATAAAAAATATATTATTTAATAAGGCGGAATTGAAACAATTTTTCGAAGGATGGAAACTGTTATTTAGGAGGTCTGCTCCATAAATAAAATTTATGGATAATTAATTTTTCCTAATTACGAAATACGGCACTTTTCATTATTTTGTAAATTTTAGGAATCTTATGAATTTACAAGAAAATATATATATCGGGTAGGAATCTTCTTTCAAAATAAAATTTGATATAAAGATTAATATTCAACGAACAAAATGTATATAGTGAAAATGTAATATGATTAATATATAATTTCAAGATATAATTTTTTTCATACCTTTTTCCAATAAAAATATGTAAAAATTAATGTATCACCTTTTATTTATTATTTACAACCTTAACTCTTACCAAAGATCGAAAAAAAAAGCTGATTGAATATTTATATTTTTTTCCGCCGTGCAGCAGAGTCGCGCGGATGCGGAACACATACTTAGTTTACCGAATTTTTTACGGACAAACCATTGATCGGACGAAAAAAACGCAGGAGACCCTTTTTTTTTCAAAACACTTTCCCTACACGGTGGAATTTTTTATTCTTCTCCACCTTCTTATCAGCGTGAAATATTGAAAAATTTCGAAAAAAAAAGTTTTTTGATTCTTTTTTTCTAATTTGGGACATCGATAGACTGGTAAACTTTTTTTTATATTAATCAACATACTTCAAGGTGCCCAAAAAAAATTAGCCGTATTGCTAATTACTTGTACTTTTGGTCTAAAATGACCCATACCAACTGGCCTAATATGTACGGTAAATAAAATAATTTTTAAAAAATGGATTAGTATACTTTTTAGTATAAACGGTCGTAGAAAAAATAATGTTCCTAACTCATGCGTAGTGTCTTTCCCGCCCTTGACCGTTTGCCAGAGCTCCGCGTCGTTCGGGTCAACTGCAGTCGCGTGCGCAAAGTATCACTTTCCGCACTTGTTAGGAAAATAACTATTTATTTGGCTTCCTCTCTTCTAAAACTCACCTAAATTTTTCCAATCGTCTGCTTTTGACGTATCGATAAAATCAAGTGTTTAAGAAATATGTACAATTTTATATCTCACTGCACACCGTATATGTATAATCTTCATTTATAAAAATATACTGATCTATATTTTCTTTTTCCCTAAAAGGGTGGAAGTGTAATGTATTTATCCAAATACTTGTAACACCTGGTATAGTATATTTTTCTTGGTCACTAACGATTGATTTTAAACTAAGATGATTCAATAGCGCAAAAAGTAAGTGTTTGTTGCACGCGACGTGAAATTGACAATACGTTGAGTGTAATAAACACTTTTTTCACGAATTGCTTACAATATTTTTTCTACGATCATACAGAAACTTAAAAATGTTCTATTTGGGTCGATCTAAAAGACTTAAAATGATGATTTCAGTGTTTATGTTTGTTTTGAAGACAAAACGCTGCAGTAAAATGACAAATGAGTGCAATAAAGAACTGAATGAGTTCATTGAAGGTTTGTTTTTTGCATGAACGTAGAAAAATATAATTAATATGTAGACAGTCCAATATAAACGGTCCCGAGAGTTGTCAACTACCTACAGATTGGGAAAAATTTAATCGGGCATACGATTCACACAAGTACGACAAGGATAATATGAGAAAAACTACTTGAAAGAGAGGGAAGAATAATTGTGGGCAGTTGGCGATGGGCGTATTTAGTTCCAGAGGCTGGTAGAATGTTCATCGCCCCCCTATTTTAACCGCTGTTGTCAGAAACGCAGGTTAATTTGTACAAATGATAATTTGTGTAAAAAAGGGGGGCGATGAATATTCTTTCAGCCTCTGGAACTAAATACGCCTATCGCCAACTGCCCACAATTATTCTTCTCTCTTTTTCAAGTAGTTTTTCTCATATTATCCTTGTCGTACTTGTGTAAATTGTAAGCCCGGTTAAACTTTTTCCAAATCTGTATATGTTTGCTTGAAGTGATGAATGCAGTATGTCAAGTATTGATACATACGTCTTAGAGATATAAAATAAGAAAACTCTGTTTTGCAAATAATTTATTTTCATCTAGAAAATTTGATTATTTCATAAATACACATCAATTCAATACACCTCATAAACAATTCAATAACATCTTAGCAATTGCATAAATATCTTAGTTTTTCAAACTATATTATAACTATGTATGTACATTAAAACAAAATAATTATTGTCAACAAAACTAAAAGTCAAATAACTTCAATGACTGTGAAATAGCTTAACATCTCGTGAACACCTGATGAATTGTAAAAAAATTAAATATACATAGTATGCGGAAATATAACGTATGAATTTGAGGAGAAAGCTCGGTTTTGAAAAAAAAATAGTAGATGTCTAATATCCATATTTTGGAATTATCTGGAAATATACAGATGGTTGTATAAACAGATCGCGAAAAGTCTATTCGAGCCATACAATTTACAAAAGAACGACAAGGAAAATATGAGCAAAACTACTTGAAAGAGAGAGAAAAATCATTGTTCACAGTCAGCGTCGGGCGTGTTTTCAGTTCCTGCTACAAATCTGATATGAAAGGAGTGTTGCCAGTTTAAAATGTTTGGTACTTTCTAGGAAATAATTATCTTATTTTGCATTTGACTTTCAACACGGGATAAAGCCGTATTTAGTGGTAGAAAATCGAGATTGGTAATATTATTGACTTTTAAAAAATAAGTGAGATCAACACAGTTAAGAATAAAATAATATAGTTCAAGTGAATAAATGGACAAATTACAATCTGCAATAAATAAAATCTATACACTGCTTTCGATTTAACAATTATTGGTATTTAACATTGTTGTCGACAAAAATTAAGAATAGATTTTACAGATAAATACATTTGGCAAAAGCTGACTGCGCACAATTACACTGTTCTCTCTTTCAAGTGTTTTTGTCATATTTTCTTTGTCGCACTTGTGTAAATCGCATGACTCGAATAGACTTTTCGCAAGTTACAAACCAAGCATATGATTCTGTATATTATAACGAGTCCGAAATGCTCATATTTTTTGTATAAGATTTTGCTATACACAGGTCAAGATATATTTGTTACTAGATTCAAAATACAGGGTGATCATTCGAATTCCGACACATTTTATTAGCCCATAACTTGGAAACCGATTAAGATATCGAGAGGCGGTTTTGACTGAACGGCTTCAGGAATTAAGAATTTTTCTCAAGCTGTTGCCGATTTCGTATTTTTTCCCTAGACTACAGGAAAAAACTTGGGTTTTTTGGAGATCAATAACTTAGTCATTTTAAATGGAACACCCTGTATGTTTTTGTACCGTCGGATAGGCTGAAGCTTCTACTTTTCAAAAATATATGGTTTTATAGCAATTTAAAGTGTTCTTAAGGAGCAGATTATCTTTAAAAGAATGACTGCTATTCGTTGACTACAGTAATTCCGTACATTTTTGTCAGCGCATAACTTCTGAACTAGTCATGACATCGAGTTTTTTCCTGGAGTCTGGGGAAAAAATACAAAATTGGCAACAGTGTGAAAAAAATGTCTTAATTCCTGAAGCCGTTCAGTCAAAACCGCCTCTCGATCTTAATCGGTTTCCAAGTTATGGGCTCATAAAATGTGTCGGAATTCAAATGATCAATTCAATTTATCAAGTAAAGTAGTTGTTGGGAGATGTCAAAAAAAATTACTTATTACATTTGTATACTCTTTCTAAAGTTGATGTGAAAAGACATTTTCAGTTCCAATGGCATATATTTTTTTAAAGTAAAGGATTAATAAGTCCAAAATAGTTATAATAAAATAATAAAAATAAATCTATTTGAAATAAGATACTGCTCACGGCGCCACTGGCTCACTGGAAATAATTAATGTTGTAAATCATTTTAACGATACGGAGGACCAATGCCAATGCAGCATACTGTAACTTTTTTTGTTCAAGCAGCCAAGTTGCCATAACTTGCCTAGTAAAAATGTTTTCAAGTTGTTTCAATTTTTATATTTGTATCTATAGGATTTTTACGATATTAAGAGGATGATGTCATTTTTAGTTACTTTCCTGCTTATTAGAATAAATATCAATTTACCAACCGTAAATACAATGTATCCTCAACAGCCAGGGCAATTTACAGCTAACGGGTTGGCAAAACTTCAAGACGTTGTCAAAATAATAAATTTTTTTATGAAAAAATTAAAATTTATTGAACTTTTTAGAAGCAAATAACTCGATAACCGATTGAGTTACACGAATCAAAGAAGAGTAACTTTTTTTGTAGAATTTAACGCTTTTTAATATTCTTTTATTATCATAGTTGTAAGTTTAGCCCAAAAAAAGTTTACTTTGATTTAATTAAGACAAAATTACAAGTGTAACTAGCGCCCTCTATTAGCAATGTTAAATTAGAGTGCAAATTATGATTCCTCATGCCAAAAAACGTAAAATTGCCAATTTTCAAAGAGAATTGTGAAAACATAAGAAATTATTGCGAAAATTAAAATTTTGAACACCCTGTATCTCGGAAACTAGCAATATTTGCATAAGGTATGTTGAGCAGAATCATCATATTTTGAGGTCTAGAATCTACAGTTCAAAGATTGGACATTCTTAATGAATCACCCTGTATAATTTCTTTATAAATATTTTCAAACTAGCGTAAGGAAAGAAATATTTGTATATATTTTAGAAAATTTATCTGACTACCTAGCTTTTTTTAATTTTTTCATATTGACTTTAGAAAGAGGGTGGAAAAGATTTTGTCTTTTGTATAGTTTTTTGATGTGCTGTATCGGAAAAGCGAGCATTATTCATTATACAGGGGAATTAATTTAAATTGTATCTCAAGTTTAAATAACAGTTGCCGAAATTACTTTTGTTGGAGGAATCCGAACAAAAGAGATCCTAGATTCACTTATTTACACGGAAAATTTTCGTGAGCATTCAGGGTGTACTAGATAATGAGTTCAAGATGATGGATCATTTCTCTTTTGCGATAAACTCATGAACCCTGTTTACCTTTTTTAAAGTGAAAACTTCTATAGAAGCGTTGAGAATTTTTTAGGTGAACAAAAATCAGGCAGTGTCTAGCTGTATGTATACTATGTAAATAGTAATTTTTCAACGGGGTTAATCTATTTTGTCTAAAAATGTCCGTTCACCATGGGAGTAGGTACTTTACAATTTTTAAATGGGAAACATTTATTTGCAAACATTTCTATCTCACAAGAAAGTAAGATAAAATTTGTGTAAGGAAGCTGTAAAAATTCCCATTTACCATTAACGCACGATCAAATTTTTCAGGAGGGTTGATTTGTTTGGACAAATTTCCTCCCACATAGGCGTATGATAGAATTTTGTGAAGAGATTTCCATTAACCATGGAAGTGCGATAAAATTAATATAAGGGATTAATTTATTTGGACATTTTTTCCCATCATGAAGTTGTTTCAAAGGGATTAATTTATTTGACAAAATTTTCATTGGCTATGGAAGTAAGAAGTAAGAGAGGTTCATTTGTTTTTGTTTTCACTTTTTTTTTAAACACAAATATTACCCCGCGTATAAAAATAATACTATACATACCAGAAAATATCTGTTTTGTTTGATGACCCTTTTAATACAGTGTGATTTTGTTTGGAAGCACCCCCGTAAAATCCGCATTTTTCAACCGATTTTGTTTTACATTTTTTTGTTGGATTCATTATCAAAAACAGTATTTTGGTACAAATTTTCATAGCTAAATTACTATTTTCAAGGCTCTCTATGTTATTTTTTCTCTGCCAAAAAAGACAAAAGTACATTAAGTAATTTTTTTTCTCAAATATGACTATACCACTGAATTCAGAATTATCACGAATGTAAACTACCAAAATTTTATGAAATTTTTTTTATTAACGACAAAGTTATTACAACATGAATTTGGAAAAAGTGGTATTTTCAGTAATATTTTACGTAGAAATTTTGAAAATGGTAGCATGGTAAACAAAAACAACGACTCACAACATATTGCACAGTAAAAATTCGAAGCCGATAACTTAACCCGTTCTGGAGTTATAGCTTCTGAAAGTAATGTGAAATTGTGCTCAATAATTTCATTTATTAACCAAATGAAATCAACGAGTCGCAAGTGGGCTTTGATTTTGAAAAT
This sequence comes from Galerucella calmariensis, assembly GCA_910591675.1. Taxonomy (NCBI): domain Eukaryota; kingdom Metazoa; phylum Arthropoda; class Insecta; order Coleoptera; family Chrysomelidae; genus Galerucella; species Galerucella calmariensis. The sequence continues at coordinate 313,611 of CAJUYG010000143.1, forward strand.
TTATTCATGTCAGTCAGTAACATTTATATGAAATAGAAAGTACTAAATGCTCCAAATATTCAACTATTTAACTATTCAAGATTAAGTTGAAATTGTACTTTTTTGTGGTTACAATGACAGAAGTGAATGAGAAGCAATAGAAATAGGTAATCGGAGACATTCAGATCGCCATATTTGGTGCTTTGTAGTGCACAAAATTTAAAAAAGTATTTATTGAGACTGTATTGTCATAGACTACTTTGCCAACAAACAACAATTAAGCACAATTTTACATTACTTTCAGAACCTATAACTCCAGAACGGGTTTTCCAAATTCATGTTGTAATAACTTTGTCGTTAATGGAAATTTTTTTATAAAATTTTGGTAATTTTCATTTGTGATGATTCTGAATCCAGTGGACTAGTTATATTTGAGAAAAAAAGTGCCTAATGTACTTTTGTCTTTTTTTGCAATGAAAAATTAACAGAAAATTAAAATATTAATTAGGCTATGAAAATTTGTGCCAAAATACTGTTTTTAATACTGAATCTAACAAAAAAAAATTAAATCAAAATCGGTTGAGAAATGCGGATTTTACAGGGGGGCTTCCAAACAAAATGGGTCACACTGTATAAATTCATGTCTCAGTTCATTCGCCAATTTGATAAACGACAAGTTTATTGCTAGCCTTGGCGTGAGTTGCCATATGTCTTTTAAAATAGTACTCGTCGGCAAAACTCCGTTCACAAACATCACATTTGTGCCGAATACCCATATGTCTATTTTTATAATGATTCCTATATTCTCTAACTGTATAAAACCCCTTGTTGCAATCTTCGCACCTGTGTCTAAACTGATCCAAATGACGCAACATGTGTTCTTTGACGTTTTTTTCGTACATGAACGTTCTAAAACAAAAATTACATATCGCGCGATCCGGATGTTCGGCCACGTAATGATTGTGGAAGTCAACATTTTGCGAAAAAGTCGCCGTACAAACATCGCAATTGTTTATATAACATTTCCCTTTTTCGATGTGCCTGAAAAAACCGAATTTGCTTATGAACAACTGTTCGCATCTCAAACATTTAAAATGATCGACTTCTACTTCTTCATTTGCTGCTATATAAGTGTAATTAGTAGCGGAGAAATCCGGTACTTCGTGTCGTTTTTTGGGCTGAGGATTTCTGGGACGCGACGACGTATAAGACACAGTCTCACGCGCAACATTTTCAATTTCTTCTTCGACTTCTTCAGTTTCGTAATTTTCCACGTTTGTAACGACATAGCCATGTTCTAAATTTACTATTTCCAAAGTTTCTCTGCGAGATGCATTCGTAGTAGATCCTTCAGTTGGTTGATCTTCTTCGACAACCACTTCGTTCACAGAAGAATTATCCTCGAGGACGTATAGAAGATTATTCGCATCGGTACTAGAAGCATCATTTTCGTAGTTAAGCACCATATCTTCAGTTATAACAATCTCACTTTCAACTGAACTATGTGTTTCGTAATGTTGGTAAAGTTGAACGCAGTCTTTGAATTTTTCAAAGCAATTGCAACACTCATAATGGTCGTCAAGCAATTTCATCGAGTGTTCTAAAAAGGCTTTCTTATTTGGAAATAAGAGAGAACACATACCACACTGTATTTGTGTCGATTCTTCTGACCTGGAAAGGAAGGCAGTTTGTAGAGATTAGAGATGGAATTTGGGGGAGGGAAAATAAAAAAAAAACTAATAAACAAATAAGTAGTCTTTTAATTCACAATTCATAGGAAAATAAACAATAGTTTTACGTGGCTTACGAAGATTTTATACTGGTTGTTGCGTTAATAACAGATCGTAAAGAAAAATGTGAAATGTTACAACTTTATTCATAGTTTCATCAAACATCAGGTCATTGGAACATTGAATAAAATGAATGAAAAGTGAAACAAGAATAGTCAAGCTGTTCTTAGTTTTCCACTTTCGGATTAGAAAGTTATAGCGATATAAGGTGTTCAATTCGTCAGAACTTAAAACGTTGATTTTACTTGGCATGTAGCAGAAAGCACATTGCCAAAAAAGTTATGGACAAATATGCTATTTTTAGTATTTTTGTTTTCACGCCAAAAAATGGTTGCCATTTAGCATGGAGTGTTTGAAAAAAGAAAAGTCCTATGGTACGAAGTGGTAGAGTTTGTTCAACCATCCTTTGCGGTTACGTCATACATTGTCCAGCTTGCTCTCTCATTCATGAAATGGATGACGGAATTATGACGTTATTAACGTATTTCTCATCTAAGGTCGACGTGAATGTCATTTGTTACTTTTGACAGCTCAGTTGTCATATTTTGTAAACAATTCTCAACATATATGTCATTGATTATAATTTTGAGGTTAAGTGTAAAATAACATTCAACTAATATAAGACACACGTAAAACAGCAGAATACGTAACCGATTATGACGTAACGGAAAAGGATGGCTGAACAAAGTCTACATATAGCCTTACTGATCCTCAATAAGTTTTCGCCCTATTGGACCCTTAACACAGTTATTGTATTGTATATCTTCATTTGCACTTTTTTATTTCTTCGGTCCTTATATTCACTAGCTGCTGCATCTTATTTCTGGTAATTGCAATCAATACCACATAGTATTGAACTCATTTTTACTGATTTTAGAATTTGTAGGCAATTATCGTATTCAACTGCTCAGATTTGTTTTTTATAATTTGAGGATCAACAGGCTATTGAATAAAATAAATAAATGAAACTGTACATGTTAATAATACTTTTGTATACGCGTAACTTTTTCCACCAAAATTGTCGAGAAGCTTTAGGGAGAAAAATTTGAGATAATATAACAAAAGATACATAATTTAATCATCGTTGTTCCATATCAACCCTCCGTTTTCGAGATATTATACTCAAAAAAACGGGAGTTTGAGTTTTCATGATGCTTCAAGTCCAAAAGTTTTAACTTTGGACAAAAATGTAAAGAAGCCTTTTTGTGTAAAATGAAATTACCTTTTTTTTTATTTGAACTTTTTTTGTAAAATGTATCGTTCGCGACTTATATGCCGAAACGCGTTTTTCGGAAGACGAAATGGCTCCTCCACACTTCCGGTCATGCGGAAACCGGCAGATTTTGTACTTTTAGTAAGTTTTAGGTTATATTCTTCAAAATAAAAAAATAAAAAATCGCGCTCGAGAATGCCGGATTAACGTTTTTTTTTCACAAGTTTGTGACCCTATAACTCGACGGCGTCAAATACTTATCGTCAGATTAGTTAAATTCAGTCTTAAAACACTAAGATTAACCCCCAATATCTTAATCTGAAGCGCTCGAGTATTTTACTAATCTGATCGTCTATCCTAGGTGCGCGTCAATACATATAGAGCTAATACTTTACAAAGTTGTTCTATTAGGTCTAAGGTATCTCTCATATCTTGAACTGCCACGCTCGAGTATTCCCGAAAAATCCCTTATTCGCCTCCCTAACTATAGCATCTCGTGTGCTTGGAATACCTGTGTGTTTGTGGAGCTAGCCTAAGGGCACCTTGGCAGGTATCAGGTGAGGTGAGAAAAGTAACTAAAAATAAGAGTTACTTTACTTAATTTTATGTCTGATTTTTATATGTGTTTAGTAGAATAATTTTATAGAGTAGTTTCATAAGTGTCAGACACTATCCATGGACCAAAACTTTTGTCAGGCGCTTTAAAGCTCCACAAAAAATATTATTTTCACATGTCTGACTTTCAAATATGTTATCAATGCAACTATTACTAAGTTATACCTAGGTGCTCCAACAGATTCGAACTATACTGAATACCACACGTTGTGCATGAAGGGCACATACATATAAGATTGAGACATTGTGAGTTAATATATATAAAAGAAAGGGAACCGAATTACTATAGACGTCTCACTCGCTCTGAAACGCATTCATAGTGCTCTCGCTGATAATTTTTATGCTGTTCGGTCATTACAATTGGTATGACTAACGAAGTAATAGTTGCCTTAATAACATATTTGAAAGTTAGACATGTAAAAATGAAGAAAGTTTATTTATTTTTTGTGGAGCTTTAAAGCGTCTGATAAAAGTTTTGGTCCATGGAAAGTGTCTGACACTTATGATACAACTTTAGAATATTATTCTTCAAAACATATAAAAATGACATTTGAATTTAAGTAAAGTAACTCTCATTTTTCATTACCTTTCTCACATGATACTGCCCAGGTGCCAGCTCCAAGCACACAGGTATTCAAAGCACACAACTAGCTACTGAGAACCTAACATTTCATCTATTTAAAAATAAGTTGTCTCATCGCTCTCTAAGATCTTGGACTATTAGGTTTCTTATTATAAATATTATCATTAGTTTGTCTGTCTAGACAAATTTATTTATCAGTGTAAGAAGATATATTAATTAAATTAAAAAATTTATGTTCAACATTCCTTTATTTGAAAAAAAAAACAGTCATATAAAAAATCTACAAAATTTATAATTTTGGTCAGCAAACAAAAACAACAAAGCTGCCAATAATTAATAAATTCCAATGAACAGCTACCGAAATTCAACATAAATTTTAAATATACATGAATAGCTTTTAAAAGCTAGTAATTGTAACAATGGTTTTACCTTTATCATCATCAGTCTCTTCATCAACGATAGGTCCAATGCACTTGTGATTCCTCAATAAATGTTTGGTTGTGAATTTTTTTTGACAAACGTCGCAAAAATGCGGTTTTTCGCCAGTGTGTATTCTCATGTGAACATTGAGAGCAGACTTTTGCGTAAAGCCCTTACAACAAACCGAACAAATATAAGGTCTTTCTTTGGTATGAACCCTCCGGTGATCTGCTAAGGTTTCACTTCTGGCGAAACGTTTTTCACAAAAATCACATTCGTATGGTTTTTCTCCTGTATGTGTACGCCTGTGATTGATCAAGTGACTTTTGCTCGAAACTACCACACCGCAAATGTCACATACGACGTTATTACCAACATTTCCTTGGTGCATTTTCATATGTCGATCGTAGGACTTAGTTGAAAGTATCTTTCCGCAAACCAAGCAAGTAAACTCGGGTTTAGTGTAATTCGGATCGTGTGTTTTGATGTGCTGCTTAAAATGATTGTTATCTTTAAAATGTTTGTTGCAAACTAAACATTTGTATCTTAGACCTTCGTGATCGAATTGAACGTGTTTCTCCAACTCACTCTTCGAATTGTAACCCTTAGGACATTTTTCACAACCGAATTTATACTTATTTAAGTGTACGTTATCGATGTGCAATTTTAAACCGTTTTTGTTTAAACAAACTTGATCGCAATAGTAGCATTTACACGTAAATTTTCGAAAATGTTTAAAGTTTTTGTGATACTCGAGGTTGTACTTTTGATGGAATATTTTTGGGCACAAATCGCACGCAAACGTTTTTTCTTGGTGGGTTATTCTGTGTCTTCGTAAATTCGAAATGGAGGCGAAGGTTTTTTGGCAGATATCGCAAGTGAAGCCTTGGTAATCTACTTGGCAGTGTAGCACAGCTGAATAATCTATCAAAGGTTTTTCGTCTAACCTACAATAATAATAATTGTAAGAAATTTTTCCCACTACTTGCTGTGAAGTTGACAATTATTGCTTCTTCTAGCAACTGAGAAGTTGGATTTCTCTATTGGTGGTTATTAATTTTTTATTATTAATAACCTAGGTCAATAATGGACAAATTCGAATATTTTGAGAATTCAGGGATAGTAGTTTAACAAAAATTTGTGCAACATAATTTTGTATACCCAGGGTCTTTAACATATTTGCTGCTTGATATTACCTATCAAGATAAAATTATTTCAATAAAAATGCCATTACATAGTTTAAAATTTATCGAAAACTGACAGTGTACTTGTCAGTCAGACGACGGGGTAAACGCTTCTCGTGCGTTTGTGAATTATTTTTAATTTTTGTCTTAAATTTGGCTAGTAGTGGAAAAAATTGTATACAGCATGGTGGTGAAGACAGTTATATACACCTTATTACGCTCGGTCAATAATAAAAGCCTTCACCACCTTGGTGTATAATTATAATATACCAACCTCAATGCAGTGCAAATCTAAAATTTGATTTGCTGTTTAATAAGTTTCTTTTTCATATTTTTCTGTGAATTCAATACTTTTAAAACGAAGCGACAACAGCGCTTGGGTGATACACGTCTGTTAAGCCGCGTCCACATTATGTCGAATGGTGTCGATCGACAATGTCATCTATTGTAAAGCGCGTCCACATTATGGATCGACAATGTCGGGCACCATCCACACTGTATCGGCATTGTCGATCGACTCCATTCGACATAATGTGGACGCGGCTTTAGAAACTGGCGCTTTGATAGGGGATAACTGTAATCGATTGGCTGGAAAATGGGTTGAGTAGTGAGAGGATAGGTCAAGTAAGAAAAGTGACTTTACCTTGTGGGTTCTGTTACTCATAATTCACTACATGTTGTAAAATAAGTAGCATTTTTTCAAAATTTTCAAATGATAATTATATAGTAGAAGAAGCTCTTTTCTCATTTTGATGTCCCTTTCCTAATGATTTTGAGATTTTTTCATATCACCTTTTGTTCATGAAAGATTACTGCTATGTGTTACTGATTGTAAATTTTTTAAATATCACACTGTATGTGGTTACAGTTAGTAATTACATTCAATTGTTTCAGATGGCAGACGATATTACTGTAAATATGAAAATAGTGCCAAAAAAGGTGAAATTTTTTTCAGGATTTTATCACTTTGGTCATGTTCAACTTTTAAATTTGTTTATATAAAAAAAAAAACAGTTACTTTGTTGGGAGAGACAAAACAGATGTCAGTTAACATCTACTTGGTTTGACAATATTATAATACTGCCTTTTGGGATATTAGGGTTTGAATTGGTGGTATTAAATAGACATCATACGGTAAAATACTGTATTAGTTGTTTATATTTACATTTATTTATTATTGTTTATATAGTACATTCAATAGCTTTCTTGGTGTACGTCATTGTTTGTGACGTATATCCCGGTTTTGGGTATGTCGTTTATTTTATTCTATTGTGGCATATAGATAACCATAAATTTTATAAGTAAAATCATCAGGATCGTATTTAGCCAAATTCGAAAAGGCTATGAAATTAATAATTACCAGCTTCTTTTTCTAACTAAAAATACTTGAGAACTTTTAAAATGCTTGTTTTCCGTGTATCTAGACATATTGTTGTATTATTTGGATAAATATCACAATAATATTAATATCAACTTTGCATAAATAATAATTGACCGTAAACAACAAAGTACATACCTGACGAGAACTGTCAGTGGGACATTAGAAAAAGACATAAGACACATTGCCGATACGAAAGCTACGTCTGCCTCCTATTTTGCAAGGTGTAATTTATCCCGATTGATAGGTCGGGCTTTTGCGTAATCTAAAGAATCAACTAATCAAATTATTGTAAGTCAAAGATTAGGGTTAACGTTTGTAATACATTTAAATGCTTCATTATTGTGACATTTTGATTAGGATTAATCACAGACCTCTTTTTTGAATTTCTTCCTACGAAATGTATTAGAAGGACATTAACAATCGATGACGCACACCAAGAAGGTTATTATATGAATTCTCACTACAGGGTGATCATTCGAATTCCGACACATTTTATGAGCCCATAACTAGGAAACCGATTAAGATATCGAGAGCCGGTTTTGACTGAACGACTTCAGGAATTGAGAAAAAATGTTTTACGCTGTAGCCAATTTTGTATTTTCCCCTAGAATACAGGGAAAAACTTGGGTTTTTTGGATATCAATAACTTAAGACATTTTAAATGAAGCACCCTGTATGTTTTTGTACTGTCGGATAGGCTGAAGCTTCTACTTTTCAAAAATATATGGTTTTATAGCAATTTAAGGTGTTCTTAAGGAGCAGACTGCAATTCGTTGGCTACAGTAATTCCGTACATTTTTGTCAGCGCATAACTTCTGAACTAGTCATGAAGTCATGACATCGAGAAGCTAAACGGTTTCAGGAATTAGAAATTTTTTTCACGCTGTTGCCAATTTAGTATTTTTTCCCTAAACTCCAGAAAAAAACTTGGTTTTTTGGGCATCATTATATGGATGAAGTTATTGTTGTTGAAAACAGGTCAAACAGAACAATTTATTAAGAACAAAATACAAAAATAGGTACAACATTATATGTAGATATGTGCTCGATTAACCTACATAAATTATTTGACACAAAAGTTGTAGAATATGCCCACCATTCATGTCAATACATTTATGCAAGCGCTGTTGAAGATTTAAAAAAAATCTCTCAACATTTGTGGTTGAATATTTCCTATTACGTTTCTTATGTTTCCTTATGTTTAGCTTCTCGATGCCATGACTAGTTCAGAAGTTATGCGCTGACAAAAAAATGTATGGAATTACTGTAGTTAACGAATTGCAGTCTATCTTTTAAAGATAATCTACTCCATAAGAACACCTTGAATTGCTATAAAACCATATATTTTTGAAAACTAGAAGCATCCGCCTATCCGACGGTACAAAAACATACAGGGTGTTCCATTTAAAAGTTATTGATCCCCAAAAAATCCAAGTTTTTTCCTGGAGTCTAGGGAAAAAATACAAAATTGGCGACAGCTTGAAAAAAATGCTTAATTCCTGAAGCCGTTTAGTCAAAACCGCCTCTCGATATCTTAATCGGTTTCCAAGTTATGGGCTCATAAAATGATCACCCTGTATTTCTAATACTACAACTCACTCAAGTTTACATGGTTATTACGGATAGGAACAGAGAATAGAACTCTAGACCTGTTTTATTGAATCCTTTTGACAATTTTTCGAATCTTCCAGTCTTAGTCCATCAGTATCCCTTTGGCCAGATGAGGGATCGGCTTTAAACTGATATGTATTTTTCACGTTCATAAAAATACAAACTCAACTAGGTCCGGCACATTTGTGGTTCTTCAATAAACTACCACTGATGAAAGACTTGGAGCACATGACACACATATAAGGTTTTTCCCCGGTGTGATACCTCATGTGTATCTTCAAGGCAGGTCGTTGTCTAAATCCTTTTTTGCAAATGGAACATGTGTAGGGTTTTTCGTTGGTGTGGATTCTCGTATGGGTTCTAAGTAGATTGTTGGTGCTGAAGGCTCTTCCGCAGTCTTTACAAACGAACGGTCGTTCGCCGGTATGGGTTCTTAGGTGGTTTTTAAGACTAGCTTTCTTTGTAACGGATTTTCCGCAAATATCACATACGTAGTTTTCATCTCCAACCTAAATATAAAAGACAGAAAGTGTCTTTGATTATCCGATCTTTCGATTATATTCGTAATGATAACGTAAAAGGGTACCGGCCCTGTTGAGACTGACTTGTACTTACCTTATGCTTCCTTATATGAACTATATACGTTGATCTGGAAGTGTAAATAGCCAGACATACTTTACAGGTAAATTCTTTTCTCTTATGATTCGGATCGTGAACAACTTTATGGAAATCCAACCCTTGTACGGTTTTAAAAGGTTTTTGACAAAACTCGCAATTGAATCTTACATCCTCGTGTTCTACTTTAACGTGAAGATCCAACATTTTCTTCAAAAAATACCCTCGACCGCAAATTTCACAAGCGAAATTATAATTCTTGAAATGTACGTTTTGTTGATGTTGCTTAAGGGTTAAGGGAGTTTTGAAGGCGGCGTCGCACAAATCGCACCGATTGGTGTAATCCGCTAAATGAACCGATTGTTTGTGTCTCAGCATCGTGTTTTTGAAAAGAAATTTCTTTCCGCACACGTCACAATTTACTTTTTTTTCTTGATGGATTCTTTTGTGGTTCTTCAAAGCCATGGGATGGGAAAATATTCTACAGCACTTTATACATTGTAAATTGCCACGACGTTTCGATCTAAAAAAGTTTAGGTATCATTAAGAAAATAAAGGAATTAATAGGTGTTAGTCAATAATAATAGTCCATCTAAAATTGAGAACGTTTATTTTCGAATCACATATATCTTTGGTAGTTTTAGTTATTCAACTGTCCAGGATCTAAAAAAATCAATGCTCTTAGAGACACACATTCAAAGTATACTTCTGAATCTTAAAGAGTCTGAAACTGCGTAGATTTTAATCTGAAAGGTAGACTCCGTTTCACATAAGAAGAACCCACTAGAAGTCTAGACGTTGCAGTCGTATGCGCGAAGAAGCTGCACATAACAATATCTGATCATCAATATCGGTCAAAGCCTTAGGCTCAACTCAGACGGACCACAGCGACGCGACTAGTTTGTGTTTCTGTTGTCGTCATCTGTCGTTGAAGACGACTTCAATTAACGACAATGGTGTTCGGTAGAGTATTCATCAGTTTCAGTATGGAGGAACGAAGAATGACCAGTTATCGCGTTGCGAAGTCGGTCTGTCGTTGTGTGTGTTTGGCATTGAACCACCAACTACAATTTTGCGGATGAAACCGTCCACAGGTAACGACTGTCGCTGAGATCAACTACAAGCAGTCGTTCGTCTGAGTACTGTTCTTGTATTGCATTTTCTATATAACTACGACCCACTAACAACCAGCCTTAGGCTTAACTCAGACGGACCACAGCGACGCGACACGACAACTTTAAAAATGTGATTGTAAAGGTATGATTCCGAAGACGGCGACAGCGACAAGCGATCGCGACAGACGACAGCGACACCTGTCGTTAATGTATGTTGAAAATTTCGAGAAGAATAGCGCCCCTTATTAAAAAATCTTCCATTAGACCTTAATCATTTCGACGTATAATTATATTTTTTATATCATCCATAATAAGGTCATGGATTAATGTATACAAATCAAATTGAACAAACAGAAAATTTAGGGTTAGTTACACCAAACAAAATAACGTTTAACGTGTAACGTCGTTCACAGGTTATGGCTTCAAAAACTAGAATAATTAAAAATGTCATCCGCTATTTTAGAAAGACTGCGCTTGCTCAGTTTAACGTTTAGCGTGTAACGTATGTCAAAATTTTATAAGCGACACTGTCGCCTGTCGCCGTCTTCGGAATCATACCTTTAGTGGGCGGAGGTCGTGGGGCCAAACTCAGACGGACCTCAGCGACAGATGACGACAACAAAAACATAAACTAGTCTCGTCGCTGTGGTCCGTCTGAGTTTAGCCACAACCACATTTATGAAGTTGTCGTGACGCGTCGCTGTGGTCCGTCTGAGTTAAGCCTAAGGCCTCGCATACGACTGCAACTTCTAAACTTTTAGTGGATTCTTCTAATGTGAAACGGAGTCAACTAGAGCTTATTTACAAAATTTAATGAAAATGGAAGTCGGAGGTTATACCTTGGGCCACATCGCCAATGTCTTAAATATTAATTTATGATATCGTGAATATCTTTATTCAATATTTAGTCTATTGTGCTTGAGCTTATTGACTTTTTTAGATTCTATCCAGTTATTAAATATTAAAAACATTGATCTACACCTACAATTTCGATACAATACACATATATATTTGTACTACTTTTTCTAAAACTTCATTTTAGCCTGACATTTCACATATAATGTAAAAATAAATCGAAATAATTCCACAAGAATAATAAATAATTTATATTATATCTATACATCTACTTATACAAATGTTTGATATAAAACGAACAAAAAAAAATATATATATATCAGTAACTCAAGTTTCGTTTATATGATATCACTTGGGTATATTCCGTTGTTTGCAAATTTTATAGTTCAGATCTATTCAAAACGTCTATTGACAATAAAAGAGCCTTAACTCGTCCAGATACGTGGTGAAGCTACCTGCCCGACACAGAAGTAGAAAAAATTAATGTTCATGATAATATTTCAATATTACTTGGATGGTTCATCCTGTAATCGTTTTGCAAGGGTAGCGAAGATTTATTACTATTTATAAATAAGCTCTAACTTACTATAACTTTTTGGTAGAGCCCCGATTATCCGCGAATTGGGTGGCAAGGGTACCTCCCATCCCTGAAATCCATTATCGTAATCATAGTACTGGAACTTATCTCATGATTCTACAGCGTGTCCACGGATGGAGTGTCCTATAGGTGAAATATTTTTAAATAATCATTTAGTGAATAATGCTATTCTTGATAAAAAGTTTTGCTTGTTCTGAAACCCCATAAAATGGAATAAAATTCAAGTTTTTCAAAACCCGTCCCATTTTATGGCCAGTTTGATGAAAACCTGGAGTCTGACTTTTTGATATTTCTTCACATATGGGCTAATATCTCGGGAACCTTAAGGTTTGCAAGGTTCTAGTCTACGCCATTCGATTCAGAATTGAATTTTCCATAACAAGAGAAATTTTCCACATCAAAAAACCTTAGATATGGATTTTAGAATTTTTAGGTTTGAAAATTTTCCACACCGAAACTTATACTAATTCGCGAGGACTCATAATTTTCAAAATTTCTCTCTTTATAGAAAATTCAATTCTGAATCGAATGGCGTAGACTAGAACCTTGCAAACCTTAAGGTAATATCCCGAGATATTAGCCAATATGTGAAGAAATGTCAAAAAGTCAGACTACAAGATTTCATAAAACTGGCCATAAAATGAGACGGGTTTTGAAAAACTTGAATTTTATTCCATTTTATGAGGTTTCAGAACAAGCAAAACTTTTTATCAAGAATAACATTTTTCACTAAATTAATATTTAAAAAATTTTCACCTATAGGATACTCCATCCGTGGACACGCTGTATACTTGGAGGATTCACTCTTAACATTAAGCGGTGTGAAGTCTCTACGTGGAAGTTGCGCCCCACAAAAACATTTTTTACGTAGCACTCGCGGATAAATGGGGCTCGACTGTACTTTATTTAAAAAAAAACTTTCGTTTAACGATACTTGAGCTCTCGATTTTAATACTGTTAACTCTACTACAAAAACAAAATAACAAAAATTATATTTTAGATTCCCCATGTTTATTATTTACAAAAATATATTTATATGAAGACATTCATACAAAAACACACACTGGTTGTCAAATTTTTTTCACTTCAGTACATTTAATGTATTATAAGAGAAAAAAAATTTAAATTCATTTTCAATACAAATTCCTGGTGGGAGTTCCAGGAGGCAAAAAAATATCTTATTCAAATTGCACTAATATAATCTAACATTTCTATCTTTAGTTTTTCCTACTGACCACTGCTATTTGGAAAGAAAAACGAATAAACAATCATGGCAGCTGACTACAGTGAAAACACAAATATAAATATGTACCCCTTTATAAAAATTGTATAGTACGCACATGTCATAGAATTATTAACAAATTAATTCAACGCCTATAAAAATTTTGTACGCTCATGATATAGAAATATTTACCAATTAGGTCATCCCTTAAACAAATTTTTTCGGCGCGTTAGAATGTCGGTAATGTTTAAAAACACAAAAACAAAAAAATTACCAGGGACGCGCCAAGCATCTTCTGCGCCGTCGTGCAAAATACTGATAAGCCCCTTTATTTAGATAAAAGTATGAAGTTAAGTTTTTGTCTTCGATAGCCCTTCGACTTGGTACATGATTGGATAAAGGGCAACGCTTTAGCTATCAACTAACCTAACCAGTCTCATCGGTCAGTGTTGGTGAAGACCACAGGAAAGTAACGTATATCGTACTATATAGTCCCTCGGAAAATGGCTTAAATCAACAAGCGTGCAAAATACTTTCCACGTAGGAACGGAAAGTGACCCAAAACCAAATATTGCTCATACTGTGAGAAATATTATTTCTCACAGCACTTTTCCCACGCCACATACATTTATATGGAGAATCAAATAAAATCGACAAAAAATTGATATGATACTGTCTTCTTTAAATACCTACTTAGTTGTCACAAAACTGTCAGATTATAATAAGAAGTTTTTAAATTGTAAAAGGAAGTTTATAAAGTGCGCATGCGGGCTATATCAAAATTTGCAATTTCGAGAGAGCTCGCATGCGCACTTTATAAGTGTGTACTCTCGTAGGAGCTCTCACTGTTAGTGAATAGACCCCCCGATGGTTCCAAATTAATAGGAGCTAAAAAGGAGTGTGCGCGCCAGAGCCAAGTTTGGGAAAAACGTCAAGCATATTCCAAGCTGAAATTTACGTTATACACTGTGTTATTTGTAAGATGCGACACAGGGATTTCTGTACAAAAATGTCAAACTTTTTCACCAAATAGCGTTCATTAAAAAATAATAACAGATTTGGAAAGGTCGTTAAAAAATAAGCTCAAATGCATTCTTAATTAAATGCTCAAATTGATCTCTGTTTGCCGCTAAGCAGTCTCCCAAACGATCATAAAACTTCCGCCGTACATTATTAATGAATAAATAAATTTTTGAAACAAATAACTTTGCTTAATTTTAAATTTAATGTTTTTTAGACAAAAATTATGAAAAACAGAAAGAAAAAAACCACCACAGCGACGAATCGAACCGCCATACTTCAGGTTTAGCTTTTAAATTTTCCGTGCCCTTACCTCGCTGGCTATTCGCTACGAGGTTTAAAGTATTCAAAAGTGGTATACTATTCCCTACGAGGTTTAAAGTATTCAAAAGTGGTATAAAAATGAAATTCAACTGTTTTAAACATAACTATCCATTTTTTCATTAAACCAGAGCAAATTTAAGAGAATTAAGAGAAGAGAAGAATTATTTTTCAACACCCTTTCCAAATCTGTAATTATTTTTTATGAACGCTATTTGGTAAAAGAGTTAGCTCGCGTTGGACAGTTTTGTACAGGACTCCCTATGTCGCATCTGATAAATAACACAGTGTAGAAAAGTGTGTCTTGTTCAATATTGTTAAAGTTTAAGGAGGCAGAGGATTATCATGAGTTCTTGAAGCATGAACCACATTGCCAATTTTTGGAGTTTACTAGCTGAAACAACTTTTTGGAAAGATCTAATACGACTAAAGAAACCGAATTGCGAAATGTATGGAAGTACAAAATTTCAAGAGTACAACTGGATAGAAGACTTACCTAAAGTGAAGAAGAAGGAGGCTCAGTGAATGTTCATTATCAAATGTTTTCAGTAGAGTCTCCAAAATAATCCGTCCACCTAGTGGTGAACCATCCATGGTTTGAATCCCATGATGCAAGGACGCGTGGATGGTACCGTCGCCATTTGATTTAACAAATTTACAATTTACATAAAACCAAAGATTATTCATCTATATGTGGTAGGGAAAATTTTATTATCTGCCTTCTACCAATACTGGCTGACCAGACTGGTGGTGAAATTACGAGTATATTAGTCCTCTAACCATGCAGATTTATCAATTTTTCAAGCTTCAAGATTTAAACTTATCATACTTCTAGCTCAATAAAAGCGCTTATTAGTATTTTGACGAAGCGTTGAATACAGCATTGTATTTTGCACGACAGCGCAGAATATGTTTGGCGCGTTCCTGCGTCTTGATGCAAAAAATATTTCAAGGTTGAAATTAATAAAATTATAAAGATAGAAATATGCGTTTCCCTAATTATTTTAGGCATTGTAGCTGCAAAAATATCTTTTCTCCACGACTAAATAATAACGCACAAATTATTTTTACATATTTAGCTTCATAATGATATAAATTCTTCACACCAGTGAATAATGAAAAAGGAATTCACTCTCGTTAGCCAATCACAATTCACGCTAAAATGAATTACAATGAATAAATCGTCTCTTTTAAAACGTCAAATGTCTAATAACGCAAATTGCTTATGACAGTCAAACGTCAAATTAATTATATAATCATAATTTTATAGAGAAAAAAATGGACAACCTTCCGAAACTAATTTCATTTATAATATTGTACGGGTTGCGATTAAAAATATGGGTTACCTATATATCAGCTCTTAAAAATAAATAGGTATGCTCCATAGCCTAGTGGTAAAAATTGTTGACTCTAGCGCGGACGATCGGAGTTCGATCCTTACAGGAAGACTTTTTTTAATCGTGGAGAAAAGATAGTCTTTTACTTGTGTATAATGGCTATTATTCACTTGGATGATTCCAAAACTCCATCCGCGTGAATAATAGCCATCATTCTGCACTCGTTGAAGAATATACTATTATTGAACCTCTTTTATTATTATTAAAAGAAATGGCATTACTTATTCCTTGTTCTATTACCAACAGATTTTTTCCTCAAACTCATCTTAGGACTGATCAGTTTTTTTGAAATTAATTTCCGGTTTTCGGACCAAGAAGATCTAGAGGATCCTTTGGACGGTTCTGGTTTTTTCTTCTTTTTATCTTTGGTAGAAACAGTCTTCGAGCTTATAGTTAAATCAATAATTTCATAATGTTTATTTGATGGAATTAATTTTTTTATCCCGCTATCCGCGGTGAATTTTTGGTGTTTTTGAATCATATGACTGAAATAGGTAACTTGCTGATTGAAGTTAATACAGCAATGCTTACAATAATACCTCAATTTTTTACGACATTTTTTCGTTGGAATTTTACTTGTCTGCTTTTTTAATTCTTCACCTTTGCTAATATTAATATTAGCAAGTTTCGGTTTTAAATGTTTCTCAGACAAATGTTTGGAAAAAGCTTCTTTATTTCCACAATTAGTTTCGCAACATTTACAAAAATAAGCCAGCAACGAACAATGTTTATCTTTAATATGACCACCGATATCGTCGCTGGAGAAAAATATTTTCTCGCAGCTCCCGCATTCTTTTTTCGATCGTTTAGCCAATTTTTGTATCGCCTGATCGTGAAAACAAGCATGGTATAAATATGAATGTTCTATTAATATAAGTTTACACAAAGCACAGGAATAAGTAACGTCTACGTGTAAATTGGATTCTTCGAAGCGAATAAAACGTTTACATTTTCTACAATAGACTTTCAAAAAAGCTTCT
>CAJUYG010000143.1:330519-358273 GCA_910591675.1 Galerucella calmariensis
CTCTGAAGATAGCAACTGACAATACTGCAAGTCTACGAGACGTCACACCCTGTCAATACAAATTAAAGATCTAAAATGATGGTTTATCCTCAGGACGACTGTCATTAGTGTCAACTGGTCAGTTAGTGGACATGCCTTGTAATGACGCACGGAAATATTTGATGAGCGATGTTGCCAAATCGATGTAGTACTTTTTTTGAGATAATAAAGTAGCTCTTCGAGTGGAACTTGAAAGCTGAAACAATTTCAAGTTTTATCCACTTGACTTTTGATTTTTTTATCAAAATGGATGTGGTAATGAGATAAGATTTCAACAGACTTATAATAGATAATAATTATCGGCATCCGGATTGGAGAAAGAAAAATTAGAACCTGGAGTTTTATGTTTTAAAACGGTTTATAGGTACATAATGGACAACAATGCGTAAAATACCCCCAATGTCCAGAAAACCACAAGAAATGAGGGGATGAAGAATGGCTTTTTTCAGTTTCCCGAAAAAAAAATATCAATTATTCGTGACCTTACGTGGTGAACTCAAACTCCTTCCGATGGGTTAGGTTAGGAGTCATCCATAAATTAAGTCACACGTTAAAGGGGGGGAAGGTACCACCAGAATGTGACATTGTGTGACAAGAGGCAGGGGGGGGGTCTAAAGATTTTGTGACGTTACATGTTAAAATTCAAAGTACTAAACCGCGAAATTCATATGTGAATAAGAAAATCTTAGAATTTACTAACTCAATCTATATTTTTAATACTTTAGCAGCCTCGGTATGAGATTATGTTGATTTTATGAAAAAGTATTTAATAAAAATAAGAAAAAAATTGAAATAATTGTTTTCTTTTAATTATTTTCTAATACACAGTGATGGATTAACGCATAGGCCCGGGACTAGGGCGGCAAAATTTTCAGAACGTTAAAATTTAAGAGCCGAAGAAATATACCAATAATTTTTTTTCAAATTGGCTGTTTTTTTTTGAATTTATTAAAAATTTTCTAAGGACTATAAAATACTTCATTTTTTTATTGACTTTTCAATTTGAGGGTGCATTATTAATATTTTGATGGAATCAATTATAGTCTAATATCGTTATTAAAAAGAAACAATCGAATTGATAAGCTTCTTTGCGAATTACTAAATGACTTTTCACTTTTGTAAATTTTTGTAAACTTTTGTAAATTTTTGTCGTACGATATCTCAAGAACGAATCAACCGATTGAGACTCGTGACACGGTGTTCGAATGGGTTCACCAAGACTTAGATCTGATTAGTTTTTTTAGTCAATCGGTCGAGCGGTTTCAAAGATAGTCAAAAAATTGAAGTTGAAAAAAAAAATTCCGTTTTCTTCAAATAGCTTTGAAATTTCTGAACCAATCGATTTTAAGATTCACATATGTTTTTTTTGTGCTCAAAAACTGAGTCGAATGCCGCCAACCGGATCAAAATTGAAAAAATGTTTATTATTATTTGTTATGCTAGCTAGAGTTTAATAAAAAAAATTGTATTATTTAATAATTATATTTGAATAAAAAATAGAGCACTCTCTAATGCTTCTCATTATGAGTCGTGTAAAAAATAAAAGCTATATTTTAATAACAATTGTGAAACAAAATATATAGAATTTTGTTGATCTAAAAGGGCGGCGTATCAGACAGGGCCTGAGGCGGCAATAAGCCTAATTCGCCACTGCTAATACATGCAAAAAATTGAGAAATGTGGGACTTCACATTATTGGAGATGGGTTCTAAAAATGTGACAACCTGTGACAAGGACGAGAGGAGAGGTTAACAAGTCCTAAAATTCGTGTGACGTAATTTATGGACCCTTAGATGATTAAAATTTCAAACTTAGTTCAAAATTAGATGACAACAAAAAAAAACAGGGAAATAATTTGAAAAAAATGGAGAATTATTGATAAAACATTTTTCAAACATTTAAAACATTTTTCTAGTTTTGATACGGACTATATAAAACATACATTATTGTGTCGTCCTAGCCAAGGGTATAGAGGTTTGGCAGCGAAAATTATAAATGTAGGCATAGGGTTAGAATTCTAGAGCTACGTTCATAAACTTACTCGGAGTAAGGATAGTTTACTCCCAAGCGTTCATAAATTTACTCTACCAGTATAGAGTATGCTTTTATAAACGCGTAGAAACCTACCCGGAGTAAACTCTGCATACTCCGCTTTTTAATGGAGTATTATATACTCTGACAATTTGACTCATACAGTAGCTCTGTTCAGATTACTGCTGGTTTCGGTTACAGTTGATTGCATTGCCTATCAATAATGGACTACTCTGTGCTATCAATTGGAAAGAATACCATTATTCTTAAAAATAAGGGTAGGTACCTATAGTTTGGCAAGTTTATCTGAAGCTATGCGGCATCGTTAAGAGACGAGGAAAAACATGGCGCCTATCTATTAAACGTACAAATGGCGTACGGTACCTATTTTACCAAGTAAAACTGAAAATACAAATGTCACTGACAATACCAGCGCCACTGGATAAATCAACATCAGTCAATAGACGAAGTGAGAGGAAAGATCTCACGCACGCGCTTGCCAATAAGAAGTCAGCTGGTCGATACAAATCACAAATTATGTAATTCGGAGGGTGTGGTCATTATGGTTTTCGTACAACGCTGCCAGAGCTTCAAAAAACCCATAACAAATTTGGAAAAGTGTTAATTTTTTAATATTCATAAATTGAAAAAATAATGTTAATAGAATAAATCCAAGGAATCAAGCACATAATAAAATTACCGTTTAATCATATTTTTAATATTGTGAATAATAAAAAGACATATTTATAATTATTATCACTACATAGTTAGCACTTCAGCTTTTTCATAGTTAAAGGTGGCAATGTCGAATGTTTTCGACTGCATTCCTTTCACGGTTTCAGATAAATTTGCCAAAGTATACCTAATGCCTACCTATGCTGTAATATAATACTTTGAAATTTATTAATCATTAATCATTATTCAACAAGAGTTCCTAACATTGTGTTATGATATTAATATTATTAATATTCAACTCATCCATGGTTTGATCAATGTCCATGGTTAATTAATTTCTATTTTCGAAATGAAAAATATAACCCCAAATTTATATACACAACACAATGACATTTGATATAGCCCATAGCCTCTGAACGGTTACTCCGAGTAACCAACAAACTTATTTTTCTAATCACGTGATCAGTAAGTTTATGAACGTAGCCTAGACGAAGTGATGGTTTTCTCATTAGATATATTGTGACATTTATATATGATGAACTAAAAGTAAAAAAAAATTAATATACCACTTTTTTAAAAAGAAACTAAAGAGTGAAAAAAAAACATAATCTCGCAAACGTGGGACGCATGTGAGAGTTCTATATAAATGTCGAAAGTACCACGTTTATTATCATTTTTCATTTAAAAATAAAGTATGTATATTGAATTTTTCCACTACTAGTTGTGAAGTTGACAATTATTGCCTCTTCTAGCCAACTGAGAGGTTGAATTTCCCTATCTGTCTATTAATAATGTTTTCTATTATTAACTTAGGTCAATAATGGACAAATTCAAATATTTTGAGAATTTAGGGATATTAGTTGAAATTGTTGCCTATCAAGATAAAATTATTTGAATAAAAATGCCATTATATCTTCTGTAAGTTCCTTGTGGCATTACTTATTCTTTTTTCTCTTATTCTTTTGGGAATCAAACCACAATAATGTTTTTTATTTTTTATTTCGACGTTTCGGTAGCGTTCCAGCTACCGTTGTCAAGATTAACTAGTAATAGGATTAATAAAATAATTTTTGGTCCCTATCTGACACAACGAAAAAATATGACAACTAGACAATCAATAATATTTTGAAGTTCAAGACTACAAAACTTTGTTGTTAAATTTTATTAAGGTCCATTCATAGTAGATCACACCTCTGGTAAAATGTGAAAAAAAAAATATTTTATTTCATGACATTCTAACGATATGATAGTCTACTAGAAATTGAATCCAGGAAGTGGATGTGTAGCTAGTATTTCAGCCGAATGTAGTCAAATTTGGTTACCAATGTTAGAAAGAGAACTTTCCAATAATCAATTACCTGCGTTATCAGGATAGCATCATAAGTTTTTATCCAGGTTTTCTTATGATTTATCATTGGAATAGTTGTTAATCGATATCGATACACACTTCAATACACAAAATAACTAAACTGAGTTATACATGTTTTGAAAACAAAAATTATCATACACAAAAAAGTAACAACAAACGCGTTTTATTAACAACATTTCCAAAATAAGCGAAAAAAACGCGCTATCCCAATAAAAACCGTTCCTGGAACGTGCACTTCACTGGATTCCATTTCTAGTAGACTATCATATCGTTAGAATGTCATAAAATGAAATATTTTATTTCACATTTTACCAGAGGTGTGATCTACTATGAATGGACCTTAAAATAGAATTTGACAACAAAGTTTTGTAGTCTTAAACTTCAAAATATTATTAATTGTCTAGTTGTCATATTTTTTCGTTGTGTCAGATAGGGACCAAACATTATTTATCTTATTACTAGTTAATCTTGACAACGGTAGCTGGAACGGTACCGAAACGTCGAAATAAAAAATAAAAAGCATTATTGTGGTTTGATTCCCAAAAGAATAAGAGAAAAAATGCCATTAGTTCAAAATTCGCGCTCAACCGAAAATGACTGATGACATAACGAGTACATTCATAATAATGGTCGCATTCATCACAACGTAGCGCTACCGAAGCGATCATCAATTTCCTGCTGAACGCGTGTTTTGTTAACTGATCAGATTGAGCGCTGTGGAATCAGTGATGCATTAACTGTCATTCATGACATATGCTGGAAACATATTATAAATATCTTTGTTTGGAGATATTTTAGTTTGTATTTTAGTGAAAATGAGTGAACAGCTGGAGGTGACTTATTATTTCATTAATAAATTGTATAGTTTGTCAGGAAATTCAACTTTTGATAGTATGCTCCAAAGTGGGGAGTTCAATTTATTGTAATTAAATCCCATTTTTCAATGGTTAGAAGTATTACCTATTTCATAATTGTCGTATATATCAAATAAAATTGAGTTGTTGTATTCATTGACATTTGACATATTATGTCGATGGTTTTATTAGCATGTTCAGCAGAATTACGAACTGATGGATCACTCTAAAAATTGCGACCTGATCAACTTTGTTGAGATGAACGCGACCAATATATCGATAACTGACAGTGTACTTGTCAGTCAAACTACGGGGTATTCGCTTCTCGTGGTGCGTTTGTGAATTATTTTCAATTTTTGTCTTAAATTTGGCTTGTAGTAGAAATTTGGCTGATTTTGAAAAACTGCTTCACGATGTTCCCACGTATATACTTTATCTACAATAAATGTTATTTTTGTAAGAAAAAAAGTTTTTAAAGGAAAAATTCAACTTTTAAAAACACATTTCAAATTATGCGCCAAAACGCTAGAATAGTAATGGCGTCGGTCTATGATATCATCAATTAGTAAATACCATTTATCGGTGATCTGTGAGGATAGGTTGTCTATGATCTGTGTCAAAGTCAAACTTCAAACACTTGACAGCTTACAGGTTAAAAGTTTATTTTGACACATAAACAAAATTTGAATAATTTTGTGCGATTAGTTATCATAGAGATGAATCCTAATGTGTATCGATGGTGTGCGGTTCCACAATGTTATTCAAAACAGATGTTCGGATCATAGATATATGCGAAAGTACGACGTCACTCTCTTCGGATTGGTGTTTGAGATCAGATGGCGGATGGTTAAACTTTGTGCTTATATTTTTACTCAAATAAATGTTATCACACATGTAAAATAAAAATTAGCGATTTCTTTATAATCTCTACATCTTATATAATTATATCAAATCAATATATTACTGATTCTTAGTGACTGCCATCATGCCTATCGCGAGATAATCTTGGTGCTCGGTCAATAATAATAGTCTTCACCACCTTGGTGTATAATATACTATGGTGTCTACAAGCCCTTACCCTATTATGATCGGACAAAAACACCAATTTCCAAGATATTTTATTTAATAAAAATAATAAATACAATAAATTACAATATAAGTATCACAATAAAAATTTATTTATGAGTTTTCAGATGATTGTCTCTAGATTGTTTAGTAGTAAAAGTTTTCCTGCAAATAACACATTCGAATGGTTTTACAGGAGAATGTATCCTCAAGTGCACCTTGAGATTATAAGCCTTTTTAAAACCTTTTCCGCACACTTGACACTGGTAATTCGACTCGCTGGAATGTATCATTTGGTGGTTTCTTAGTGTACCGGGCAATCGAAACCGTTTTTCGCAAAATTTACATTTGAATCTTTTGTTATTTTCATGCATATCTAAGTGAGTTCTTAAAAAGTTTATGTGCATTTTCCTGCCGCATATATAACATAAAAAAATTTCGTGAGTACGCCTCTTATGCGCGAGGTATTCTTTCTTCGTATCGAACTTTAACGGGCACTGGCTACATTTTTTTTGACCCGACTCAGAGTTTGTAGATTTCCTTTTGACAACTTGAAGTCGTCTTTTCCTATCGGATCTTTGTATTGGTATATTTTGTTGGTGTTTCTCCCTTATATGCATTTTCAACTCTTCTTTGTTTTTAAAACAAACTTTGCAGCATTTACAATCGTGATTATTGTCTTGGCTAAAGTGTTTATCTTTCATGTGACCTTCGATATCTGTGGTGGAAAAATATACATAATTACAAATTGCACAGTAAATTTTAGCGTCGTTAGCTAATTTTTGACTTTGATCTTCATGGAAACATTGATGAGTGGTGGGTAAAAATTCATCGTCTAATATAAGTTTGCATTCGGCGCAAGAATACGTCGGTTTTGCATGAAAATCTAATTCGTCAGAGCGGATGAATCGTTCGCAATTTAAACAATAGATTTTTAAAAGAGCGTCTAAATTTTGCGTGTGGTTTTTCAAGTCTTCTTGGTTGCAAAATGACTTTTCGCAGTCTATGCAAGTCGAAGCTCCATTCATCCATCTGTAAAATGCCCAATTTAGAAACATAATATAAAAGTAGAAACGTTTTGAAAGAGGTAACAATAATTTAAAATCTTGAAATATGAATATACAGATAGTTCCTTTGGGAATAGTTATCACCGAGGTGATTCTAAGAGTACCCTGTTAATTGGGTCTTAAGTACTTCGCAACCGAGACATTGCTTGTTGGACATGATTCCAAACACTCGAAAATATAATGATTACTGCTTAAAACCACTGGTATATTGTGTAATAAGTGCGCAAAAGTGTGAAAGTTTGTTGTATGATATACAGTGTGACCCATTTTGTTACAATTTTGTAAGATTCAGTATCAAAAACAGTATTTGGCACAAATTTTCCTAGCTTAACTACTAGTTTCAAGGTACTCTATATTAATTTTTATCTTCCAAAAAGACAAAATACATTAGGCATTTTTGTTTCTGAAATATGAATATACCACTGAATTCAGAATCATCACAAATGTAAGCTACTAAGATTTTATGAAAAAAATTTTATTAACGACAAAATTATTACAACATGAATTGGGAAAAAGTGGTATTTTCAATACTATTTTGCGTAGAATGTAGACAAATTTTAAAAATGGCAACATGGTAAACAAAAACAAGGACTCTATATTGCACAGTAAAAATTCGAAGCCGATAGCTCAACCCTTTTTGGAGTTAAAGCTTCTGAAAGTAATGTAAAGTTGTGCTTAAGGGGAATCTATCGGCAGCGATTTGACAAAATATCGAAGTATTTTTGGCAAAGAATTTTGAGGTAATGGATGTATTGAAAATCAAGGAAAACATATATCATGTAGATATTAATGTTGAACTTGAGAGTTCTCATCGAATAAAAACTTTGAAATGCTAACCAAATTTTGTTGAAAAAAATACGAATCATGAGGTAATTACACATATTAAGCAAAGTTTGAGCCCTTGTAAAGAATTAAATATGGATTAAATGGAAAAACTAATCGATAAGAAGTCTAATTTGAAGCTTTATGAATACTATATAAAAATCTCAGAATCCTCAAATTACATATGACCGTACAATTCCTTATTGAAATTTGGTTGCTACCACTAAAATATCGGATAAAAATCCATCTCTCGCTTTTCTATCCTTCTATGACTGAAATTGTCTCTCTACTTCGGTAGTCGCGTGCCGTTCCATTGTTGATACAACGCTCGCCGGTCTCCCAGTTCAGTACTGACGAAGCTTATAGAGTAGTACGTGAACCAAAATCTACTTGGACCGCTTGGCTACCTACATGTTGCGGAGCTTTCATATTTCTAATAAAATTTTCGTTATGTGAACTTAAACGTGAGGACGTAGGGAAACAAAAAAATATACAAAGCATAATTGTGCAAGGTCGAATTTGGTAGATGACCATTAATAATTTCATTTATTAACAAAATGAAATCAAGGAGTCGCAAGTAGGCTTTTATTTTGAAATTTTATTTATGTCAGTAACATTTGTATGAAATAGTTAAGTTGAAATTGTACTTTTTTGTGGTCACAATGATAGATATGAACGAGAAGTAATAGAAATAGTTAATCGAGACATCCAGATCGCCGTATTTGCTGCTTTGTAGTGCACAAAATTGAAAAAAGTATTTATTAAGACTGGAGCAGTGACCAAACGTATTTTAAAAAAATATTGCAGGCAAGAAATTTTAATGACCGTTTTGTCATAGACCGTATTTGTCAAAATCGGTTGAGAAATGTGGATTTTCCAGGGGTGCTTCCAAACAAAATGGGTCACACTGTATAATACCTTGTTGTATTCATTAGTATTTAATGGGACTGTTAAAAGTCTGTGTATAATAGGCGGTGGTCTTCAATGCGTCTGACATTAATTTACTTCCGCAACCAAATATAGCGCCTTCAATTATGGCAAACAGTTCTGATTATACTGTAGCACAGCCACTCCTATCTGGAATTTCAAGTTTTGTTTCGACGGTCCAATTTGCTGCAACTCCAATGCATACCTGACGATGGGTTAAATGAATATATTCTGAGGTTTTTTTTGTTTCAGTTATTTGAAGCATAATAGGCAAAAAATAAAGTTACAATAAAAATAAATGTCTTACCTTAATGTTAAACCTAGTTTTTCTGTGGGTGAAATGGAAATCTGATATCTTTCAAATGGTTTTATAGAAATATCATTTTCAATCAGTTGCACCACCTTCAATAATTGTTCCTTGTTCCTTGAAAATATTCAACAAACTTAACAGCATTACTGTATTAATGTTTCACCAATAAGTTGAAGCAACCTTTCATATTTCTTCTTTTAGTTTTTTTGTATCCATTGTTGAGGACAAAACAAATGAACACTGAAGTAGACCTGCACGCCTCCCTAAAGTGACCGCATGACGTTACGAGTAGCGTATGGCATACTAATTGGAGACCACTTCCATACTATTGAGAGCTGCTAATGTATGACTGAATGGGTGGACCGAACTATTATGAATTGTAATGTCTGTATGTGATATTTGAAATTTTAAGATCTAAAAAGTTTATAGACATATCTTAATACTGTCATGAATTGAGTTAATGTAAGTTATGGTCTAATTGTCTAGTTGTGCAAGTGAAGCTAGCTAAAATGTAGTCCATATATTGGTGCCAGTATAAAGATTTTCTACTAAAAAGGTGTTTATGAATTGTTTTTTCCATGTTATCCAAATTCATGCTAGTAGGGAGCTGAGAGGGTTGCCCATAATCAAACCATTATTACTGCTATAAACCTCTCCATTGAAATGAAAATAATTTTGATTCAAACACACTCTTACGTGAGCAAGTTATCAACAACTCTTGTTGGAAAGACTGAAATATTTTGGGTAGCAGTACGAGATGTTGCAGCAATGCAAGAACAACAACAAAAAAGTGGTTAGACCTCAAATTGATGGAATGGTGGAAGAAAGCATCAATTCAAAGACAAGCGAAGCGATGGGAACTTAAAGCTGATGGGGTTGACAAAACAGGCCATATTATGTAGATTAGAGGAAGAACACGAAACATTGTCAGTGTGATAGCTTGGCAAATGTGGTGAAGAAAAGCCACTGGCAAGAAAGTATATGGCTGGTTGATTTCACCAAGAGATTTGGGTAGGGAAGAGTAATCTAGATTTAGAGAACAACCATAGATCTAAAAAAGTCGAATTAGATCAGGCCAGTAACCTTATACGGAGGTTGGGAGAAAGTGAAAAAACAGGAAACCGAAAAACATGTTCCAACGTTCTTTTTCCGGTCGACGCAAAAACGTTCAGTATTCAAAAAAATCTAAGTAAATACAAAGAGTTTGTCCCATACTCGACTAGATTTTCAGCTTCTGGGAGAAATAAACTTTGATTTAGAATTAATTTGGATTTTTGGGCATAACATTGGGAAAAACCTTAAGAATGGTTTTTAATAGGAACGCGAAACAATAATAGGTATATGAAAAAAATTACATCATTTTCAATTGTTTTCATTCACAAATTTATTTTCTTAAAACACTAAAACAAATTTCACCTTACCCGACTGCCCAAGATTCTGAAAACTGCTTAGTCGTAATTTTTCAAGAAAAATAAAGTGGTCCTTGGTGAGATACATTTCAACTATAGTTTAACTATTGTTAATGTGATGACTGATGACCCATATTATTTTTAATCCCTTTGAAAGAAAGTGCATAAAATTTTTTTATAAATTCGAATGTTGTGAAATAATGCTTCTCGAATGTAATTCAAAGTTATATAGTGGATTAAAATTAACCTGCATAAAATTTGTAATACAATTCAAGGTCATCACATTAACATTAGTTACACTATACCATTATATTGTCAAGTTATGGTGTCAATAATTTCAACTACAACAACAGTAGGTTTTCAATTTTTCTGATTTATCCAAATATTCAAATTGAATGTTATATAGGACTCATTTTTTTTTCAACAGAAGTTTCAAATTATGGTGTCAGAATTTGACATACGCCATGACCTATGACAAGTGGCATCCATCCAACAATACAAGGGCGATTTAAAAAGTCACTCTTCCGTCAAACCACCTCCTAAGACTCCCTGATTAGTTTTATTTTTTAAATTACTAGCGATGTCTCAAATTATTTTAAGTAACCTACATCTTTTGCTCGGCAGTGTATTATTATATTATAAGCTACCATTAATCGTGACTGCGTCTTAAAGAAACAAACAATAATACATAGGCGTGCCTACAGGGGGGGACAGGGTGGGGCATGGCCTACCCTAATCGATCCACCTCAATTCCTCAAAATATCAATCTATTGAAAACATTTTAGAACTTTTAAATTTTAACTTTCTTGATACGAGGAAGCAGTTTTTCATTCTTAAAATAAATTGCGACAAATTGAAGGGTGGCAATATGCAAAAGCAATGTTTCGGCGGGCACGGCTCTTTGTTTTTTCATCAACATATTTCGATTTGATATTTGGCCCCCTAATGAAAATTAATGAATACATTTATTATTTTTGGCATTCGGCAAAAAGATCATTACAATGTTTAAAACAACCATAACACAAACAAAATTTACATATTATCCTATATTTCAACAAAGCATTGGATTTTTGCTTATTCCACAAATATTCAATAGGATCAACATGAAGAGAAGGTAAGCGAAACTTATGGACCGAATCGAAATGTTCGTGACACAATCCCTCGTCATCGAACTTTCTCGTACAACATTTACAAACCAAATCTAACGTCGAATGCGTTTCTGTGACATGAGCGACCAAATCCTTCTCTGAAAAATACGCCTCTTGGCAAATGTAACAGGATATCCGTAAGTCGTCGGCGGATTTTTGGGTAGTGTCGTCGTGGAAACATTTATGGGATAAGCAGAGGTTCTCTTTCAATATCCTTTTACAAATCGAACATGAATACGTTGCGTCTAAATGAAATTTACATTCTTCCAGTCTTATGAAGTTCTTACATTTTTTACAGTAGGCTTTTAGATACGCTCCTAAATTTTCGATGTGATGTTTTAATTTTTCTTCGCTCTGGAACTCGAAACGACATTGGTCACATTTCGTATTGGGTACAGATTTTCTGAAAAATACTTCGAATTATCAATTATGTCAATAAAATCACAAAGATAGTTCGATGACTTGTCCATAAACGCGCAACCGATCAAATTTATCTTGAGCTGTGGCTCAATCACGTCTACAGATGCGCATGGTCACAATTGAACCATTGCTCCCACTCCTACGCTTCGCGCAGGTGGCTAAAATCGCCAGTGTTCATGCTATATTTGGCCATTTTCAGAAATACGTTCAATGTTAATCGTAAGAGTCCAGTCCATGGATCTCTTCTTTAAGTAGTGGTTTCTTATACTTTTATGGCTTTATTGCATGTCATTATGACGTCTCAGGTCAGGTCGGTTTCTTAGATCGTGAAAAGAACTATAATAAACCTTAAATATAGTCAGAAGATTGGTCTGAATTTGTTTCTATTAACAGAGAGTTGATTCAAGAGCAACGTTAAATATGTCCACATTTTTCTTTATTAGCATAACAAAAGGACATCTAGAAACGGTTCAGAAAGGTTTATTTCTCATTCATATTGTCATGTGACTCTGAAGCTTGTTGTTGAACCCATCTTGAAAAAATGAATGCTTTATTGTGTATTTCCACATAATGTAGAGCTTTTTTAGATGACAATTTTTCTCTAATAGCACTTTTTGGATAATTTATTTTTGCATCGACTGGACACTGGACTGCATTCGATTTGACATTTGATGTCAGCTATCATTTAAAATCTTTGCTTTTATATTTTTATACATTATTTGCTTAGAATCAAATGAGAGAACGTTCAGTGGCGTATAGTGGCTCATTTTACAATTTTATTAGATTATAAATTTCCTCTCCGATATAATAATTATTCAGGTAAACTGCTCGTCAAAAGGGATATTATCAGAAAATGCTCCAGACAAAAATCTTTATTATTTCCTTTCTATCAAAAATCTACAACTTAAGAGTTTCGTTAAAAAAATTAAAATTGACAAAATTTCTTGTAACACCCGAATTATTTCAAAATCCAGTAATAAATATGTCCTCCACGAGCTTCAATAACTACTTGGCAAGGTCTTGGCAAACTTTCCACCAAGTTGTTAAGCACATCTTGCCTGATTTGCATCCATAGTTGAGGCAATAGGTTTCTTATCAGCTGGAAAGTTTCAAAGCGTAGCTCATGTGCATCTAATGCTCTCTGAAGTTGATTCCAAGCATTTTCAATGCAGCTGAGATCAGGAGACCTAGTGGGTAAAATGGCCAATGAGGAATAGATACCTTTATTTTCTCGAGCATCCTAGGTGGCAGACCGGTGCGGAGTCGAATTATCATAAAGAAAAAGGAAATCTTGACCAATAACTGCGTGAAAATGTGGAATAATATTATTGATGTCATTATCTCTATAATCTCACGCTGGTCATATTCCTGTTCAAAACTAATAGGTCTGATGGACCCTCAAAAGAAATTCCACCCCGCACTGACCAGTACCTTCTCGAAATACACGAATTTGCTGGTCAGGTCGACAATTTCTAGGCACTAACGGATTGGTCCAAACATGTAAGCGACGACTATCGGAATACCGTCCACAGCGATACTCGTAGGTGAACAGATTTCCATTTTTACTGCCAATTTCGATCTTCCAGAGCCCAAGCTAATCTTTTGAGCCTGTGCTCTGCGGTGAGTAGAAATCTTCTCGGAAGACGACTTAATCCTAATTTGATCTCAGAAAGTCTTCGGCGTAGCTGCTACTGAAAGCGCAGTTCTCGTCGCATCAAAATCATCCTGTTCAGGACTCTACAGGTATCGGAGTGACGCTCTTCGAGTAATGTAACGGACCTAGGCGGGCGTAGTAACTTTTAGTAAGCCTTACTGTAAGCCATTCCACGATACACTTACTCACGGTATGCGCATGTAGCCGACAGCGTGTGACGTCATGTGGGAATCTCAATCAGTAATGTACAATGCTAAATACATGGGAAATACTCTGTTTATGTTTAATTTTCATGCATATTTTCACTTTATGAATGATTATTTAAAACGTGTAGAAATATGTAGGTAATATACAGTGCTATTCAAAAGTCCCCTACCCCCTCGTATCTTTTGAATGGCTACACTTACATCAATTAAATTTGGAGGGTGAAAATAAAGTGTTGTAAACTTCTCTACGAATGGTAACAGGTGACGTCACAGTGCCACTCTGGCCAATAATTTTAAATAGGACCTTATGGCAAGTGATATCTCATTTGAAAGGCATTGACATTGGCTACATAGCCATATCAATTTTGTTTGGGTTTAAACTAATTTTGACGGATAAATTGAATAAATACCAAAATTATTATTTCACATTTAAATATTGAAGATTTTTCCGTCCGCCTCTGATTAGTTGTCAAAAAAATTGACGTTTTTAATTTAATAGTATTTGTTGCTTTGCAAAGTTTTTCCAAACAGCTTAAATATTTAATTTTATTATTGTTTGAGACGTTTAAGAGTTTACATAGGCAAAATGGTACGTACTCAAGCCGTCAAAGTAGCAGCTATTTTAATAATTGGTGAATCTAGGGAGAATCTCCATGAAGCGGAACGTTTATTTAATGAGAGGTACCCAGATCGCCCTATCTCGAGAACTTATTTGAGGGAGCTTCTTCACAAGTTTAAAGCAACAGGTAGTGTTCAAGTTGCAAAACGATCTGGTCGACCAACATTTAGTGATGATAAAAAAATTGATATAGTTGCTGAAATGGTAGTAAACTCTACTTCCTCCTCAACTTAAGTTGCGTCTATCTGTGAAGTAAGTAAAAGTACAGCACAGAGAATGTTGGCTAAAAATGAATTTCATCCATACAAGTTAAAAATGGTGCACCACCTTTCGGATGACGACCCCGACAGAAGACTCGAATTCTGTGAATTTATGACAAATAAAATCAGTCAAAACCCACATTACAGAAAAACAATTTGTTTTAGTGACAAAAGTACTTTTTGCCTCAATGGAAATGTGAATACACAAAATGTAAGGTATTGGAGTAACACAAATACTCACACCTTTCGTGAACAACATACCCAATTTCCAGAAAAATTCAATGTTTGGGCAGGTATTTTGGGAAACCACATAGTTGGTCCTGTCTTCCCAAATTCAAATTTAAGCGGTGAAGTGTATCTGGAGATGTTAAAAATGCAATTGAGTCGTTAATTCTCGAAATTCTGGAAGGTAATCCAGATGAATTCGGCCATCTGGAAATAACATTTCAACAAGATGGTGCTCCTGCACATTATTATGGTGCAGTAAGACGTTACCTGGATGAAGAATATCGAGGAAGATGGATCGGCCGGCGAGGTCCTATAGAATGGCCACCTCGGTCACCAGATCAGACACCATTAGCTTTTTTTCTATGAAGGTACTTGAAATCCAAGGTTTATACTACGGCACCAGATAGCATTGGCGTTTTGAGAGGAAGAATTATTGAAGAATGCAATGCAATTTCAGCTGACACATTCGAACGAGTACGACAAGAGTTTACAAATAGGATGTGTTACTGTCAAGAAGTAGACGGAGCACATTTCGAACACTTGCTATAAGAATCCATTGTTGATATTTGATTAATTAAATTTAAAAAAATAATTTCAATAATTTTGGTATTTATTTAATTTATCCCTCAAAATTAGTTTAAACCCAAACAAAATTAATATGGCTATGTTGCCAATGTCAATGCCTTTCAAATGAGATATCACTTGCCATAAGGTCCTATTTAAAATTATTGGCCAGAGTGGCACTGTGACGTCATCTATTACTATTACGTCACCTGTTACCATTCGTAGAGAAGCTTACAACACTTTATTTTCACCCTCTAAATTTTATTAATGTAAGTGTAGCCGTTCAAAAGATACGAGGAGGAAGGGGACTTTTCAATAGCACTGTATATATT
This sequence comes from Galerucella calmariensis, assembly GCA_910591675.1. Lineage (NCBI taxonomy): Eukaryota > Metazoa > Arthropoda > Insecta > Coleoptera > Chrysomelidae > Galerucella > Galerucella calmariensis. The sequence goes on from CAJUYG010000143.1 coordinate 346,519, forward strand.
CTTTACAATTTAAAAAGATTTGAAACAGAAATATTCATGGGTGGGCAAAATTAAAACTCACCATTATATTATAAATATGTTATATTTCATATTTCTACCATTATATTTTATTTATTATACAAGACTCCTTAACAAAGGTGTCACTGGGATACGAAACGAGCCAAAGGCGAGTTTCGTATGGTTAATGCGAGATTTGAAAAAAAAATATTAAAACAATGCACCAACCGGGTCTCGAAAACAACATTATACGGCGTCTTTGCTCACTGTGCTACGGGACCACATTGAACTAATAGCATAAAACGTATGTTACTGTTTTACAAAATTAGTAATAAATTATTGTAAACAAAAATTAATTTTAAATATGTATTCACTTTTGTCATTGAGTATTTTTGGTCTGGTGCTCGACATTTCTTTTCAAAACTAATGCAAAAGATTTAAACTGTCATAAGTCACACGAATCTCTTAGAAACTGTCATAAATCACACGAATCTCTTAGAAACTGTCAAAACATTCTACAGAAAAAATTGGGTCTGCCTACTTGGTTATTTAAAAATATAGATTTCTATTGGCCAATTTTTCAGTTTCATAATGAAAACCAGTGTTATAATGAGTATCTTTATGAAACTGATAATTGGCATTTAATCAATAACAGTATAGGATTAGAAAGAGCTCATATTTACAATCATTTTTTGAAATTTGCAAATTTTGATATCTCGTTCCAGTTTTTGAAACTGATTTTCCCTTTCCCTAATATCCCTTAATCGTATATACAAAACAAAAATAGCCTTTTATTATAAAACATTATTAAAATAACATAAATAACAGTAAATTAGTAGGTAATAAAATTCCAAATAAACGAATCAACTCGAGTAAAATTGAAATTAAAACTAACAACACCTTGTATTGAATGAAAATACAGTGAATCGAAAGACTGGTGATAGGTGGGTGTAAATTTCTGGTTCTCGCGTGACGTAACTGCGCGGCTCGGACGCATTTTGAAGTAGAAATCAGCATACCGTAAGTAAGTATATCGAGAGACATTCCACAATATTTCCCGCTTCGCTGTAATGATTGACTAATCGAGAAACTACACTTTGCGATACATTAAAACGTTCACCTCTATCCACTTGCTTAGCCCCATCTTGGATCATACTAATGGCCATATTTGCCTCTGCAACTTAACCTTTTTTTTCTATACCCCTACACTAAAAACTTCAAAATGCCAAAGATTGTCCAAAATTCTGTACAGTTCAGAAACAGACGTGAACACTCGGTACTTCAAGCTTTCTAATGATAAAAATGTATTAATGAAGTATTAGTTAACTTTTGACGAGCAGGTTATTTTTAAAACAAGCATATTTAACGAAACACATATCACTTGGTCAATATACAGGTACATGCATTAGAAAACATAGGAAGTTTAAGCTTTGTATCAGAACTGCTTTTGAACTAGTCGACCAATATCAAGCTTAAACAGATTGAAAAACTTGATTATAACAATCGTTCATTTGGAGACATATAGTACAGTTCCCACCACTCCGTAGTCTCAACTGTACAATAGAGTACACGCATATTTCATATTTTGCTTGGATATTGATTTAAAATAGTAAATATGATATCAAAAATTACTAATAATAGGAAATAAACCAGTTTCTATTGGAAATTACTCCTAAATTTTAAAATAAAATTCAAATTTCAATGCACTTTCCGACCACAACCCGAGGATTTCCGAACGCTACCGATGATACGTGTAATGTCATATCTCTTGTGTTTACTTATGTCAATATGGCCGGTATTGCATTAGGTTATGTGTAGTTGTGTGTTTATATTGTATTTTAATCAACTATTAATTGCTCCATCGACGTAAAAATATCATTAATATGTTTGTTTGAGACCATTACGTGTTTGTGTGTGGTTTTTTTCATTTATAAAAGTGAACGTAAAGTGGACATAAAAATTCGATATTTCCGAGGATATTTTAAAACTTTTGAAAGAATATATTCTATTTACTAGTTCAGTGTTCAGTGACGATAGTTTCATATTTTGTGAGTAAAGATATGGCTAGCGAATGTTTTATAAAAGAACAAACTGATAACTTGCCCAAAGTAGACTAGTTTATGCTGCTTGAATTTATGAAATCAAACAGCTGCTTTAATGCAGAAGAGTTAAAGCATTATCGTAAGTACGATTTAAACTATGTTTTATTTATATAATATATACCAAACATATTTCGATATGTGGTCGTAAGAAAATTATGTTTTTATGGTTGATTTCTAGACATATAGGTACATAACCTTAAACTATTTAAGAATAAAAATTACCAGCATAGAAGCGTTGAGTGATAAAGTTATATTTATCACTCAACGATAGAAGTAACTGCTTACATTAAAATGGTCTTCACAAACAAAAGTAATGCCCTTCTCTCAAGTGTATTTTTGCTTGCGCCATCAGGTAAAGTAACAAAATATTTTGTCTGGAGTTTTAATAGACGTTGATTTACACACTGGAACAATGCAATACTTGGAATACAAATTTTTGTTTGGCTTTATCCATTTTTAAAGCTTTCAGAGACAAATTAGGTCACAAGAACTCAGAGCGTAATACACGAAAAAGAACGTAAAAAAATGACGTCAAACCATGGGGCAGCCATCTTTATGACGTAAAGCGCGTTTTGGCGGACTTTCAAATTTTATGATTTTTTCAAAGTCGTTTTAAAAGTAGTTTATATTTTTTTGAAAAAATTGGCATGCAAGGTGTTAGGAGACCTGATAAAGCGTCAATTCCCACCAATAGCAAAATTTATGTTTGTACCCTATTAACGTCAGACTCAGATCAGTTATAGTTGAAATAATACCCTTCTTGGTGTGCGTCATCGATTGTTAATGTCTTTCTAACACATTACGTAGGAAGATATGGAAAAAAAGGCAGCTCTGTGATTAATCATAATCAAAATATCACAATAATGAACCGTTTAAATGTAATACAAATGTTAACCCTAATCTTTGACTTACAAAAATTTGATTGGTTGATGTTTAGATTACGCTCAAGCTCAACTTATCAATCGAGAGTTTAAATTACCATGAAGGCGTTACTTTCGTAGCGGCAATAAGTCTTACGTCTTTTCCTACTGTCACACTGACAGTTCTTGACAGGTCTGTACTTTGTTGTTTACGGTCAATTATTATTTATGAAAAGTAAATATTAATCTTTTTGTTTTATTTATATGAATAATACAAAAATATTCATGAATATACAGCAAAACATCAGTATTTTGAAAGTTCTTAAGTATTTTCAGTTAGAAAAAGAAGCTGGTAAGTATTAATTGCATAGCCTTTTCGAATTTGGCTAAATACAATCCTGATGATCTTATTTATCAAATTTAAGGTTACCTTTATGTCAAAATAGTAAATAAAATAAACGACATGCCGAAAACCCGGATATACGTCACAATCGATGACGCCCACCAAGAAGGGTATTATTTTAACTTTAACAACAGTCAGAGTATCAGAGTATACTTGAAGCCCATAACTTTATAAAATAAATATTTGTCGAGAAATTAGAATGTACTCCCTTCAAGAAAAAAATAAAATTTTATCGTGGTATTTTGGAGGTCACTTGATTAGGGAAATAGTAAATTTATTCGATGTTGTGATTTAAAGAATCTTCTTTTGTTTTATTTACGAATCCATTTTTATTTTGGATGCCGTTATTGCGTAAAGAAATTTAAACATATTATCTTAACTCGAAACATTAATTGTTAAAGATAACTTAACAATTAATTTTTCAATTTTTTGAACAACATAAAACGTCTTATTGTTCCAATTTGTAGCGACGGATACCTCTTACGTCAGAATGCACTTGAATACTAAATTGCACACACAGTCGCACTGTCGCACATAACTATCAAATATTGGAAGGAGAAGAGTGGATCTGAATGCAGGTGTTCAGCTAAATACTTGATATTTATTGAAGTAAATTTATACGAATTTTTTGTTGGTTGACTATTTAGATCGGAGAATACATTAAATAGCTCGATGTTCCATATCTTATTGCATGTACCTGTATAACTATCGATGAGTTTTCATATGGTTATTCCTCCATTGCTTTGTTGTAAAAGTTTTCGAACATATTGTACATTCAAATGGTTTAATATCATCATGGGATCTCATATGAACTCTCAGCGAAAATGGAGTTTTGAATCCTTTTCCGCACGTTGTACATATGTGATTCAATGTATCGATGTGGACCAGCATGTGTCTTTGAAGATGTTTTTTACAGGAAAAACTTTTATCGCACTGGGAACACCTAACGCTGTTTGGATTACCGTGTACTCCTTTTAAATGTTGACTGAGGCTAACAATACTTTTACCGCACAACGTACAAACTTTGTACTTGTCTTCGTTATGAACTTGATATTTATGTTTTCTGTAAGAGTTTCTGGATTCGAATTTTACTTTGCAATCGGCACAACCGTAGGTTCGCTTTCTTTTGTTTCCATCTTCATCTTTGAAGTTAATTTCTTTCTGGTCACCATTTTTTTGTTTCGATTTCCGGCCTCTGTACTTTCCTTTTGCAGATTCGAAAAGAGTTTTGAAACATTCGTGTTTAGTAAAATCTACATTATTCAAAGAATTTTTACAACAAGTGCAAGATAAATATTTTCTAGAACATTTATGGTCAATGCTAAAATAATCCGAACATTTTGAACAGTACAACATTTTTGGAAATAACCTTTGATAACCTCCTAGATTTTGAAAGGAGTTAAAAAACTCATTGGGAGCAGCTGATCTGAAAATAAAAAAACATGAAGGTGGAATTTTGATTTACAGCATGTAAGATGATAAAGGAATAATTCACAAAGTCTCTGCTACAAATTCAAATTGAATTTTATTTTATCGGTGAACCATTTTACCTATTTAAAGCACGCCTCAGCGTGTTTAAATCGAACTTTTTAGCACGCGCGTGTTTTAAAGTTACCGTGGCAACATCAACAACTCGAGAAACGAAGTCTAAATCTATGGTCTAAATCATGTCTAAATGTAATTTTTTTTATTATTGATCTGACAGTAGTTTGTATCGTCAAAACTTTTATTCGAACGATATTTAACAATGTCAAATTTATAAATTAAAATGGAAAGTGCCGTTGGTATTGTTTGAAATATTAATATTTTCATTTTTCAAATCTTAGGAAATGGTATTTAAATTAATACTATTGACATTCACAGAACTCAATAAGGTTGAACTTCCATCAAAATACAAATTAGTTTATGTTTTTCTCATTTCCATGACAACGCAAGGTGTACATCATATACGTCACGAATTCAACCATTTGACATTTAGTTGACGTTTCCATCTATGATTTCCATTTCTTGTTGTTGTAGTAGTTATAGACCGGTATTTATAATTTCAAAGTGCACCAATAAAAAAAATATCGTGAAGTATTCGTGGATAACTGGTCTTTAAAACACTTGCTCTATTTCGAGCACTCCGGCTTCGCCGTCGTGCTCCAAAAATCGCGCGTGTTTCAAAGACCTTAATATCCACTTATACTTTAATATGTCAGTTATTGTCAGCGAGAAGTTAAAACAAAGACACCGCAAAGATTGGAAATTAATAAAATGCAATTGTCGCATGCGAAAAGTCTCAACGAATGGTTTGGCGCACCTGGATCCCAGATCTAAATCCTCTTGGAATTTCTGCAACCAACTGCAAGGATGCATCCAGTTGTCAGCTCGCTCTGCCTGAGTTAGAATGGTGCTACATTTTGACAGCAGTTGAAATCCCCTTTTGCTGTCACGCACTGTGCATTTGTTTACGTTGGCGATTCTAAATAATTTCGAATCAACTTTAAACGCTTGCTACCCTTAGAGCCCAGAGTGGAGCTTGTTGGATGAGTGAATCCCACACCCAATATCCACAAATATATATTTTGACATCTACTGTTTCCAATCGATTGAATATCATGACGTATATTATTGAAACTTTGAATGCCCCGCATCAAAGAGTAGAAAACATTAACGAGAACGTCTAATAAAGAACACCCTGTATAATGGAATCTAACTTTCACGAGAACGTCTAATACAGATCATCCTGTATAATGGAATTTTGTTCACAATGCAGATCCTTAATGATTAAGTTCAGCTTTTATCAAGTTTATGGTTTAGGAAATATTAACTTTATTCCATGTTTTATGGATACACGGTATTGGAATGTGTGAATAATTTCAAGTTTATAACCTCGGGAATTCCGAAGACTAAGCAACGAAATCAAGTAAAATATTAGACGTAGGTAATTGGTTAGTTAATTGCTCAATTGCCCTTATGTAGTTAACAATAGACCATTCCAAAATGAAGTCACTGACAGGTCGGCCATATTGCTCTGGGACCACATGTCATATTCTATTTAGTTTTCATTGTTTATTGGTAAATTATGGATGATAGTTTGACTAATTTACAATTCCTTTGTAAAATCATCCAATACGCCATGGTATTGTAGTGTTGATTTGTGAAATACTAGGAGCAAGAAACAAGTTATCCTTTTTTTTTCTGGCTGTTTTAACTATGCATAGTGACTATTCAGTTGATCTCTCGGTGCACCTAACCTGATGCTATTGACTTTAAATAAAAAATACTAAAATGGATTACGTTATGTATTATGACAGTGGATGGTATATTATAGTACATTACGTAATGTGTGTGGTGAGGAGCATTTTACGCACGAATGGAATAGTTATGCACGATGCCGCGTAGCGGCGAGTGCGTAAAATGCTCTACAACACGAGTTACGTACTATATCTACGACCTACTTGTACTTGTATTTTTTTATAAGAATCATAAGAAATAACAGTTACACAAATAGAGGTGCTTGGTAAACTCAATCTCTATTACTCTATTTCAATGAAAGAAGCACATTAAAGAACTAACGTTTAATCATTATGAATATATTGTTGATAATCGAAAGTCCATTTTTCAATTATAATCAATACATATACATAGCCCTTTGTGCTTTTCATAGTTAAACGTGGCCATATCTAATGTTTTCAAATAGTAAATTTTGAATAAAAAGGAGACGTCTATTGACAGTAGCTGAGATGTTGCTAAGGAAGCCGTGCGATTTACTTTACAGCTGTGCGTTTTTTTACGTAATTCCGTGAGTGCGTAAAATGATTTACAACACGAGTTACATACTATACTTTACCTACGACCTACTTGTACTTGTATTTATAAGAAGCATAAGAAATAACAGTTACATAATTAGAGGTGCTTGGTAAACTCCATCTCTATTACTCTATTACCAATGAAAGAAGCACATTAAAGAACTAACGTTTAATGATTATTAATATATTGTTGACAATCGAAAGTCCATTTTTCAATTGTAATCAATACATATACTTAGCCCTTTGGCCTTTTTATAGTTACAACATGGCCGTTTTCAAATAAAAAAAAAATTGAATTAAATGGTGACGTCTATTGACAGTTGCTAAGATGTTGCTAGGGAAGCCGTGCGATTCACTTTACAGCTGTGCGTTTTTTTACAGTGCGTAATAGACGTCATTACATTGATACCGGCTGTGTGTTATTGACTGATTACAGGGGGGGGTCGTAGGTAAAGAAAATTAAAGTCAATTATCTTAACTCGTTGCGCTGTCGCTGTCTGTGTTAAGACGTGCAGTAATGAGAGAGTGATTCACTCAGGAAGAGCCCTAGACATAAATATGTTCGTTGTAAATTCTTTCTTGCTCGCTACCTTTGTCACTAAACGTATTGCTACATAAGGGGGGGGTTCAAACCCTCACATAGAAAATACAATAAAGATACAAAAATTTTTCATTATTAGCATACTGCCGCAATAAGAGTATTCATCGGGATGTGGCAATAGAAATAGATTCCTCAACAATTGTGAATAATTTAGCTGAAGAGGTTAAATTTACTTTTGTGAGATTGATTTTCTGTTTTAATAAAATCTTCAATTTTCAATCATCTATTACTTTTTAAATAGTGCTCCCAAATTAATATACAGGTAACATCTCGGCTGGTATGGGAATGCGGCGAAGAACTTAGAAGACTGGCGACCCAGAACAGTGTAACACTGGAGTGGGTCCTAGGTCACAAAGGAATCACTGGCAATGAAAAAGATGACGAACTTGCAAGAGCAGGATCGTCAACACTGATGAACGGACCCGAACCATCTGTGGGCATCCCCAGATGTTCCACTAGGTCATGGTTAAAAGGGAGGGTAAAAGAACAATCCATAAGACTCTGGAAGAAACATGGGAAGAAATTTATAAATTTATTTGAGAACCATCAGAAAAAGTAGCAAAAGAACTGCTCTCAATGAGCAGGAACAAACTACGCACCATAACGGGGCTTCTCACGGGAGACTTTCCCACAAAGGAGCACCTGAAGAAAATAGGGCTGTATAACGGAGACCACACATGCAGGAGATGCAAAAAGGACACTGACACAGCTCTGCTCATATTATGCAACTGTGAGACGCTGGACCACAGGAGGCAAAAACTAAATGGAAGACCCTAAATGACTACAAGACTTCTACAATCAACCACTAAAGAACCTGTATGAGCTAATACAGGAAACGGATTGACTGAATAGGCTGTAGTCAGAATGTTAGGAGAATCCACAATATGCACAAGAGGATGAGGCGGTGCCGGCGAAGGGTTATAACCATTTCAGCAGAAGGGAGCAAGACGAAAAACGATGTTCAAAAATACTTTTAGATGTAGCCAAGTCAAACAAATAATTTAAAAAAAAACTTAACATTATTTCTTGAACTTAAAAAATTGCTTTAGGTCGTGGCTCTCGATTTTTTTGTATTAGGCGGCGCCTTCAATAAAGCTTTCCCCTTCGAAATCTATCAGATGAAAAAAACCAAAACCCACCCCATGAAGCTATAGCTACGTGACTGCATCTATACCTTTCTATTTTTTACTTTGATTAATTAATTATATATAAAGTTGATATCAGATGAAGTAAATTTGGAAAAATCTCTGGACAATCCGAGAAAATTTTTCAATAATCTAAGGTAATCCCGCGAGTTACCTTTCAAAATAAATAATAGTATTTTCAACGCTTCAATTCGAAAATACCCTACTCCAAATATGACTCGCTTGTAGAGTTTGTCGGCTTAGAGGACGGGACAAGTTTGACTCTTAGGAAGAAAAAGCCATTCGCAGGTGTTAACCACATACAAGAATGTAGTAAAAGACGGCATACAAAGAAATTAACGAATGACTTTACAGGAGTGTCGAGGTTTGTTCCAACCCACAAGTTTTGTACGATCACGAAACGGTTTCAGAACTGCTAGGATCGATTATATGCGCAGGCGCTAACTTCACACGGTTACATGTCTATAAAAATCACTGCCGGGTTGGAACGGTTTTGTGATTGCATTTAGTACGATCAGATCAGTAGGATTAATTAGAATATAATAATATATGGACCTATTTTGTGAAATAATATTTTTAAAAGATGTATCAGCCCAATTCACAACATTATTAACGTTGGTATTTACTTTAAATTAAGTTCTCACCTAAATAATTTTCATGCTCAACTCTTTTGTTGGGAATTAATTCCAAATCATCTTTACTGCTTGTACTATCAAATTCTGAAAATTCGCTAATTCCATCGTCACTCATTTTTACATAGAACTTTCTTTACTAGATTAATATACCGTAACGTACCAAACGCCACACATAACATTAGAAAAATTAAAAATCGAAAAATGGGTCAAAACGCTCAAAGGAATGCAAGAAACATAACCAAGCTAAATGACAGATAAAACAGCTGTTTAATTCAATTCGCGAAAACGAGCAAAGTTGGAATGGGGAAAACAAACCAAATCGCCATTACAGTATGTGTATTGAAACAAATGGGGGTTAGCCACAGATTATCTGGGTTAGCATTGTTTTCCCTATTCCACTGACAGCTTTGACATAAACTGCTGCGCCAACTATCGGAAAAATTTTCGCGAATACAGTATAAATACGCAAGCCAGTCCAAAAACAGTATCCAGTTTGAGTCGTGTATCGAAATTACCGTTCTGAAACCGTTACAAGAATGATCCAAAGGCAGGTTGGAACGCAAATAGGATCGTCCGATAAACCATCACGTCTCGGTTGGAACGCATTTTAATCACTGCGCATGAGCGTGATCGTCGTGTTACGGTTTTTCGACGGGTTGGAACAAACCTATAGTTTCACGAATAGTATCTATTTTTATCACCAATAGCAAGGCAGAAAGATCGTTCTCACAGCTAACATCTAACATTGAGAAGTAGTATGGGTGAAACAGGGTTGTCATTTAGCACCTATGATGTTCTGTCAAAACTGAGTTTCGATGATATTATAGACCCATTTTCTATAGTAAGAATTCGAACAATATGACCGACCTGTCAAAGTCTGTTGTTACCCTTATAAAATAAATCAAATTTGTAGCCTGAGGTAAATAATCATTCAAAATAACAACCGTTTCATCCTGTAAATTCAAATTCCATTTCTTCAGCTTTGGATATTCCTCGTAATTTTTAAATTTTTGATCGCTTTATCAAATATTAGATGTGTCTGAAAATTTAAACATTTCAGTTATTCTTATAACAAACAAAATTGTATCATTTGGGAAAATGCTTGTTGGATCACTTCAAGAGAGTACTTACCATTTTTCAATTTTTCTTTTAGCTCCACACAGAAATTTTGAAAATGAATGAACGGGATATAGAATTGGTAAGAAATGAATGGATTTTCAATCTTTTCTATGTAGTAATACCACAAGTGAGAATAAATTGAAAATAATTTGAAATTTTAGAAAACTTGTCAGGCAACAAGTTCGAGAAAAGACCAGGAGAATCATTATCCAATTTGTCGAACTCTCGCGTGGTATTCGATAGATTATTTTTTGACGTTACAACCAAAATCAGTTCCAAGGTGTTACATTTTAATTTCAACAAATTTATGTCAGACGCGTCATGTCAAAAAAATACATACGTAAGTACTTTGAATAATTATAGCTGGAATAATGGATTATATTATTCTCAGTAGAATATTTTGATTGACTAGAACGTTCATGAGTTACTGAAATTGAAATTTCTATTGGTTTCAATAACGTCAAAAAATAACCACCATAATAGGTTGCTCTATTGTTCAAATACAAAATTGAATTCTTCCAAAGTATAGTTCCTCGAATCTATACCCTCAAGACTAAATTAAAGTTCTTTGCACAGTCACTATATATAAACAGCAAAAAAATAAACCAAAATCTGTAGAAGCCCATTTACATTGCAGCGTTATTAGATGAGCTATCTAGGTAAATACCACCTACCTGCATCCCTTTCATCTCATTTATGCAGATTCCCACCTTTACCAGTATACAAACATTATAAAATGTAAATAACGAATAAGTAAAGTCTGTTCATACATACATTGAAGTGACCAAAAGTGAAATCTTTACGAACCGATGAAATGTTACGCTGATTTGTGGCTCACACCATGCCATTTTTAAATTTAATCCTATAGAATATCTTAATATTATTTACTCCACTAATTTCAAAATCGTAGTTGGCACTAGTCCAGTATAACTTTACTACAAGTACGAACATACTTCAACTATTCTTTTTTCTTATAAGTGGCGCGTATGTACTTCCTTCTTTCACAAATTTTTAATCAAAATATTCATAGATCTCTTCTACAGCACGTTTTTAAGGTTTTAACAAGCATTTAGCGGGTATTTTCATCAAATGTTGAAAC
>CAJUYG010000144.1:0-14974 GCA_910591675.1 Galerucella calmariensis
AAGGGGTGTGTCCAACCCTGCGGTGCCCCCTGCACAGGGTTAAGGCTTAACTGCTTACCCCAAGATATAAAATTAACTATAAGTATAGCCAACTCAAATATTGCTGTCTTTCTGGAATGGTCTATACTTTGATTTAGATGGTGGTTATATATTATTTTGTCATCGAAGCTTGATTTACATCATACACAAACTTCTCTGCTGCGATTAAAAAGGAGGAACGAGCTGCCAATTTCACAGCTAAGGAGGTTCGTTTGTTAGTTCGTTTGCCACACACAGTGCTGGATATCGGAAGCTTACTGAGCAGATGAAAACAAATGACTTGCTGGGGCAACCACAAGATAGAAGAAAGGTGTACCCATAGAGACTAATTCAATCCAAACTGACTGCTTTAAGCAGTGGTAGGTGTAAAAGCTGGAGTTTTGAGGTTGGAAAAAGGATAACTATTCGAATAAACTTAATGCTGGATGTGCAGACGGCGATTCATCATTGCGTGCGAGCTATTTAGAGACAAAAAAGCCACATGGCTCATAAGGGCAATGAAATGTCCTGACAAGGCTTATACATTTCATTCATTGAACCCGATTCATTCTGTGATGTCCCAAAATCTACAACAATAAACCTGGCCACAAAAAATTGGGTGACACAGAAATCTCTAGAATGGTGGGGAATCTGAACGAGACAGAGACAAGCGAAGCAGTCCTTCAACATTTATAAAGGTCCTTCTCTTTCGGAAACTCGACCCGGTAAGCTCCAGAGAAAGATACGGCAACAGCGCGTTGTTTTGATATGACAAAATGGTCGATAGACTGTCATTGTCATAATTTCATTCAGATCACTAACTCCCTCTTGCTTTTCATTTTATTCTGTTTACTCCCACTTAATCATTAAACTAATATTCCCAATTTTAATTTAAATGAAACGAAATTTATCATCTCAAAAATCTAAAGGGAGATACTACATACAGAGACAGTCTCTTAACCATTTCTTATTTCAAAACAGCGAGCTGTACCTACCCATATATTTCACTGTATCTTAATGAAACGAGTTTTCGATAAGGACTGGCAGATCCGATAAGCAAAGACAGGAAATATGTCAACCCCGTAATAATTATGCTAACGAGGTAATGTAGGCTCATGAATATAAGGTGAGAAACTACACGAAAGTTTAAGTCTCGGCTGCATTAAAGTCGGGCTGAAGAACTGAAAAGGTTGCAGTAGAGTGAACCAATCAGCTATTTCATCAAATGCGAAGAAGTGAAATTGAAATATAATGGAATGATGGTAAAATAAATATCTACCAAATTGAAAGTTCTCAATACTAATAAATTATGAGAACAATGATCAAAAACGCGAAAAGAAATACCGATTACTAGCAGATAATAAATTAGGACTGTCAAGGATCCAGACCCCTAATAACAGCTTAATTTATTTTAACACAAGTGCAAAATAATGTCAGCCGACACTTCTCGATAAAAAAGCAAAAAACTGTCTACGCTTTTGTTGGCATATTTATTATTTTGATGAATTAATAGCTTAGAATTCAATGTGACTATAAGTCGGACCTTTTTCATCAGTCATTATGTATCCATAATACATCCTGCCCTAATTAAGAAATTGTATGCATGAAAGTTCTGAATTAGTTGTAGATATTCTATCCTGCCATCTCTTTGAATCAAGAGTTTATAATCAACTCTGAAATTTATATTTCCCATGTATCACGCCTTTTTTATCATTTTATTGGTTATTTCGCGTACTGATGTGAAAAATTACATTAAACTCCGAGTCTACTAGTCAGTTTAATGAAATTCCTTCGCAAACACAGCATGCAACAAAATTACGCAGGCTTCCCTAAAATGTTGTAAATCGACAAGTTATATTTATTGAAGGTCTAGGCCAAACAATAGCTATTGGAATTTCATTCGAGTAGATCACACTACGTATGGAAATCGATGGATTTTTGTGTACCCAAAAATCATCCCACTTAAAAGTTAATATTCTTTTGATTTACTAAATTTTCTTTTTGATTCAATATATCCAATACAATCAACTACGTTCCTTTAGTGTGCTTTTGGTTCAATTTGTCAGAAAAAACTGACCCCATTTGATGTTTTTATAAGAACACTAATGACATCTGTTTATATTCTGCTGAGAATGCAAAATAAATATGCCTAAACTTTCGAATGCCAAGGAGTTTATAAATATTTCTCTGAATTTATTCAGAACGAAATACGGTTGGGCCTATACTCGATCATTCTATACAAAAAAATATACAGTGTGGAAACCACTTCTGGAATAAAATTCTTTATTCCATTATTTTAGAAAATTATAAAAAATGTCGAGACACATCAACTTTTGAATTGAGTTGTGCATTATGTGAAAATAAATGTAAATGTACAGGGTGATTCACGCAAGTATGCCATAGTCGGTGTTTTTTTTAATGAAACACCCTGTATATTTGCATACTTTTGAAATCCAGTTGGTGAACCGATTCGAACAAACTGAATAATGTATGGTCAATTATGAATTATACAGGGTGAAATTTTAAAATTTAATAATTTATTACACTTGAAATATTGGTACTTTTTTAAATTAGCTGAATATAGATTTATCAAAAATCTAAACTAATTTATCATTAGACGTATTTGTATATTCAACAAAACCTGCTACGCCCATGAATTTTATCATAAATACCTAAAAATTGCCTGAAAACGCCAACAAACAAACAGAATCGGTAAATAATGTGGATTGTTTTCTATTCTGTTAGTTGTTGATGTGTTGACAGTTTATACTGAAAAAGTGAAATCTTTGTCAAACACTCTTTCCTTGTCGACATAGCGATGAAATATTTAACTGAGACTCACCGAAGTCAAGTTGAAGTGGCAAACTTATTTAATCACTGGTATCCCGAATTGCCTAATATTTCACAAAGTACTGTTTCTAAAATTCATGCACAATTCAGAGAACTTGGACATGTCAAACAATTGAAAAGAAAACCACACTTCGTTGAAGATGATGTGAAAGTGGATATTTTGTTAAGTGTCGAAGAGAATCCAACTTAAAGTACACGTCAAATTGCCCGTGAAAATAATGTTAGTCATACAACTGTTCTAAGATGTCTTCATGAAGAAAAACTTCATCCCTACAAATTAACATTTGTGCAGGAGTTAACAGAAGACAATCCAGATCGTAGAGTGGATTTCTGCGAAAGATTGATGAATAAGCTGAACAGAAATGAGATAGCTCTTGGTACCATTCTTTTTTCTGACGAATCAACATTCACATTGAATGGAGAGGTGAACCGACAGAACTGTAGATATTGGTCAGCAGAGAATCCTAATTGGATGCGCGAGATACACACTCAGTACCCTCAAAAGGTGAACGTTTGGGCCGGTATAATATTCGACCATATTATTGGTCCTATATTTATAGATGGAAATTTGACAGCTGAAAAATATGCTTAGAAATGAAGTTATTCCTGCGTTGGGAAACTCATATCCCAACGCAATAGATCCTAGCTTACCGAATGAAAATGTTTGGATCCAGCAAGACGGGGCAACACCCCATTATGCTTTAATGGTAAGAGCTTATTTAGATGAAATCTTCCCTAATGAATGGATTGGACGAAGAGGTACTATTGAGTGGCCAGCTAGATCGCTAGATCTTACGCCGTTGGATTTTTTTCTGTGGGGTTATCTCAAGAACAAAGTATATGCAACACAATCAACTAGCATTATGGACCTCAAAGACAGGATAACCACAGAAATACGGAATATTCCACTTCAAACTTCAAACAAAGTTAGGGAGGAGTTTTATAGGAGACTGTGCTATTGCCAACAACTAGGTATAGAACATTTTGAGCATTTGTTACAATGTATTAAAATCAAATACATCAGGTATTTTATGTATGTGCTTAATAAATGTAAAAATAAAAATTTCATCCTCTATAATTCATAATTATAATAAAGAAAACACCGACTATGGCATACTTGCGTGAATCACCCTGTACATTTACATTTATGTTTAGATAACGCACAACTCAATTCAAAAGTTGATGTGTCTCGGCATTTTTAAAAATGTTCTAAAATAATGACATAGAGAAGTTTATTCCATAAGTGGTTTCCACACTGTATAAAACTCCTAACAATTCCAAACAAGAAAAAATTCCATGCACTACCTTGAATGTTTTCTACCAAACAATAAATGCAATGGGTTCATTTAAATATTTCCGCGATGGAGTCTTTAAAATCATAATTCAAAGTATAATTTGTTCATGGGAAATGTGAGGGTCTACGGGGAAATGATTTTCGTACAAGTGTACGCAGTTTAGATAGACTTATGATGGACCAATTTCGAAAACGACGACTTGATAGTAACATAAAAAGAAATAATGTTCCTAGTTACTTTTTACGACACTCACACTTACTAGTTGGTGAAAATAAAAATTCGCAAATACCTGCACATATCTATATACCTAGAATAATAGCGCAGATTAGAGCCTATAGCAAAACATTTTTTTTCTGAAGGAAATTTTTATACTTTCAACAGCACTGAAAACTGACCTGTAGTTAAGATGAAACTGGAGACACGTGGAAAAACAGAAACACAGCAAACTCCTGGTCAAAAAGCTCTAGGAGAAGCTGACTAACAAATTATTAGACCTCAGCAGGGGCCAGATAAGAAAAGTGAAGGGTTTACTCAGCTTTAACTGTACCCTAAAGAAGCACATGCATACAATCGGCATAAATAGGGAGGAACCTATTTGTCGGCTGTGCATGGAAGATGAGGAAGCCTCACATTATCTTCGACGGTTCAGCACTATCTCATTGAAGATATCGACTCCTAGGACTAGAGCATCCAAGGGAGGATTTATCCAAGAAGGACATAGAGAAAAAACTTTTGTGCTTGGTCTCTCAACAAAAACGGCACAACCAAGAGCACAAAAAGCATAGGGGTGGAGGTGACGAGGACTTTAAGCCTCTGACCGGTGGTGTCAAATCAATCAATGAACCAATATGGAGCCCCCGGAGCCATAACATCCTAATGCTTTGTCCCATTCACAGACCTCTAAAAAAATAGTTTTTCTCCGATTGACATAGACACATATCGATCAGCAAAGTACCTATTACTTTTTCTACCTAAGAAGCAAAACTGAAACGATAACTTTGCAGTTAACTTTTCTAATTGAAATAATTACGTATTCGCATTATTACATAATTATATACAAACACTTGGTGATCTCTTTTGCTGGTTAAATTTTCCCATTATTATAAGGACGATAGTAAACTAGACTCACTGAAATGATAACTCGCTGACTTCACACATATCACAACTAATTTATCATAATTATCTTTATATTTCTCATTGTATTTCTTTCTTTTAGCGTGAGAAGTGACCTCCCTAATGTAAAAACCTTCAAATGTGACCATTTTCACATCGTTGAAAAAAAAATCACCCAAACGTCTTTGGTTAAATTTGAACATGGACTGGAACGACACTGCCGAAGAACTGTTCAGCTACAATTCCACTTTTGTCGGAAACACAACTGCAGCAGCAACTATCTCAGACCTGCCTCAAACTACAATGGGTACTCCTAGTGGAAGTTGGACGCCTTGGTATGAAGCGGGCCGAATTCAAATTCCGTTGTACGCAATTATTTTCGTATTGGCTGTTACCGGAAATATCCTTGTCATTCTCACTTTGGTGAGTACTTTTTTCTATAGTGGATTGAGAACGTTAAAGGCTTTTACTGAAAAATAATCTTGTAGACTATGAGCCCATGGGGAAAAAGTGTCGCGATTTGAAACAGCAGCAAACCCATTCAGAACGATAGTTTATCACGCCACCATCGGTTCCAGCACTATGGCGTACATTTTCTCTTGTGCAAAAAAGCGCAGTGGAAAACTGAACATTTCATATTTCACCCCCTGAAACCGTGATATGAAACTGTACGCCATTTGTTACATTTGATAGTAGAATCATAGGAGATCGGTCCAGACTCTATGGCGTTCAAAAATAATCATTCGGAAAATCTGGGAAAATTTTTAAAAACTCTTATTTTGTACCCCCTGAAACCGTGATATGAAACTGTACGCCGTTTGTTGCATTTGATAGTAGAATCATAGGAGATCGGTCCAGACTCTATGGCGTTCAAAAATAATCGTTCGGAAAATCTAGGAAAATTTTTAAAAACTTTCATTTTTTACCCCCCGAAACCGTGATATGAAACTGTACGCTGTTTGTTACATTTGATGGTAGAACCATAGGAGATCGGTCCAGACTCTATGGCGTTCAAAAATAATCGTTCGGAAAATGTAGGAAAATTTTTAAAATCTTTCATTTTTCACCCCCCGAAACCGTGTTATGAAACTGTACGCCTTTTGTTACATTTGATAGTGGAAATCGGTCCAGACTCTATGAAGTTCAAAGTGATCTATAGGAAAATTTAGGAACATTTTTAAAAACTCTTATATTCTACCCTCTAAAAAGGTGATTTCAAACTGTACGTCATTGGTTTCTGTAGATTATACAACATATAATCTTTGATCAAAAGTATAAACGTAAAAGTGAAAAAGAAAGCTTGGAAAAAATCACTGCAAAATTATTGTCAGCATGTAGTTTTCTTCCTTTACGCAAGGAGTTGTGGCAACAGTATCGTAGATCGATCTACATTTCACTAATTTGGTGCCATTTCAACGTAACAAAACCCAACACAGTTAAGTCCCGTCAATTATGGGTGGAAAATTGAACAGAAACGGTAATGGACCTAATTGAAGCTGATAAGCCATTGGATGATAAGAAGTGTAATGACCCATGTGATACCCAATCTGATATTCATGATCAAGGAAAAATATCCATATTGCCCATGATATATGTTGATAATAGTAATAAGATAAATATTTGTATATTTTTGCAGATAACGATGAAAATATAGATCCGGAAGGAATGTATAGATTTTAACATTACTTTGGATATGGAAAGCGATACCTCAGATGAAGAATAACTTTTTTTATTAAAATCACTTCGAATGTTGAAATTGAAATTAAATTGTAAAATTGAAATTTTACATCTATATTGGGAACAAAATATCAAATAAATAAAGAATAAAAATGACAGATTATATTATTACTATCAGAAATAAATATAATTTAAATTATAAAATATGAATATAAAAGACTATAATACCTTTATTCTTCGGTAAGTAATCGATTTTAAAATCAAGTCGGCTTAGCAGAACTTTCTTACGACCTCCCGCAAAAATATTTTTGCACGACATGATTTAATAATTTTTTTATAAATGAAAAATTGATTGTTACAAATGCCAATTATTTTTACATGAGATTTCCCGCGTGAAAATAATAATATGCTAAAACTAACAGTTGTAGGTATTACCTACATACATTTTTAGAACATTTTGTTTTTTGACTATCCACACTATTATTTTTGTACGACATTATTTTATTATATTATTTTATTCTAAAAGGAACCTATTGCACTAGATGACGTACAGTTTCGGATGACCTTTTTTGAGTAGGAAAATTTCGGAAAAGAAACAATTTCCCACGGCTTTTCAAACAACTTTTTTTGTACGGCACTTCTGTCGAATCTTTATTTATATGTTGTATAATCTACAGGAACCAATGACGTAGAGTTTGAAATCACCTTTTTATGGGGTAGAAAATAAGAGTTTTTAAAAAATTTCCTAGATTATCCGAACGATTATTTTTGAACGCCATAGAGTCTGGACCGATCTCCTATGGTTCTACTATCAAATGTAACAAACGGCGTACAGTTTCATATCACGGTTTCGGGGGTGAAAAATGAAAGTTTTTAAAAATTTTCCTAGATTTTCCGGACGATTATTTTTGAACGTCATAGAGTCTGGACCGATCTCCTATGATTCCACTATCAAATGTAATAAAAGGCGTACAGTTTCATATCACGGTTTCAGGGGGTGAAAAATGAAATGTTCAGTTTTCCACTGCGCTCTTCTGCACAAGAGAAAATGAACGCCATAGTGCTGGAGCCGATGGTGGCATGATAAACTATCTTTCTTAATGGGTTTGCTGCTGTTTCAAATCGCGACACTTTTTCCCCATGGACTCACAGTCTATTGCTTATTGTCAAAATTGTTTCAATGGAATTACACTTGTGCACAAAGATTTACATACACACATATTCTTGTAAAAAATTAAAAAATTATAACAAATTATTGCAGATGAACATAACATCAACTATAATAATACAGCATTATTAACTTCATGAGAAAAATCTGAAGAGTCGTCTTGTCCTAGGTTAATAATCAACGGTTCGATCTCTGTACTTTCGTCGATTGAGTCGTCAAGATCCTACATTTTCCCCTCCTCAGCTATAACATGTTTTATGGCGCTTTGCAAGTTTTCGGAAGTCACATTCGCCAATGAATCCATCGAAAGTTGCCGTACTTCTTGAAGTTTAAAAGCTTTGTTATTCCTGGCAACATAACCCTAGACTTGTGTCCATATTAGCACATAGCTCACAATGGTAAGGGAATAAGCGATGTACAATAACCTCTATCTTTTGCCATCTGATCGATTACAAAGTTTTCAAACTTTGCCTTACGCTGTCTAACAATTTGCAAAAGTTCTATTTTCACCATTGTCTCATAGAAATTCAAGGCCTGGGGAATGTATTCGATCATTTGTTGGGAATATTCCTCAAAAACGTCACCCGTCATTTCTTTGTGGTAGTCTTCTCTAGTTCTCTTTCTAGCTCTTGATAGATGTGGCAGGTTTTCGTCATTTTGGGAGGATTGAACAATCTTGTCCAATGTTGTTATTTCTTTTGCGAAATACATACCATGCATGGCTTCTTCCCCGAGTAAGGTTCCGGCCATTTCTCTCACGTAAAAATCTATAAACCGTTTATTTTCCCACCCCTATCATATTGGCACAGATCGTAATTATGTCGCGAACAGAACTTGTGGGGTTTTGGAGCACAAGAGCATCATGAACGTTCATGATTGATGTTTTTACCCGCAAAGAATATCCACTTCTTCTTACTAGTTGGATAGGAATTGGAGAGAAACTTGAACTTGAAGCCATCTCAACTACACGAA
Organism: Galerucella calmariensis; assembly: GCA_910591675.1. Classification (NCBI taxonomy): domain Eukaryota; kingdom Metazoa; phylum Arthropoda; class Insecta; order Coleoptera; family Chrysomelidae; genus Galerucella; species Galerucella calmariensis. Next base: position 9,094 of record CAJUYG010000144.1, read on the forward strand.
TACTAACTACTTCAAATTTTATTCTATACAAGTACTTAGATTTAAATATTAACATAAAATTGGGTTGTACCTGTATAGGTTACGGGACAGATAGTTCCGTCGCGCCTATGGTTTACAAATATTTTATGGTCCGCACCCCCGATCCGAGCTATCAACTCCATTGGGACAGACTTTAATTCATTTATATATCACATGCATTGAATAGCCGTTGGATGTGGATTTGTTTAATTATATTAATTTTTCTAACAAAATTTCATTTGTTCATAGGAACTGAAAATGCTCTTTGTATCATTGATTTCATGCTGCTATTGTAAATTACAGGAAAATATTGGAGTTATATGGCATAGTCACATCAGTATGTGTTGGTTTTAAGTAAATTCAACATCATGTCTTGCTCTTATTCAGTGACGATAACCTACAAGCTTATTGTTCACACAACAATTCGTATAATTTAATTAATATTAAGCTTTTGATGGAATATCATAAAGTTCATTTACCAATAACATCATAAAGTTCAACTGCATCTAGTTTGAATTTAGTAATTAGGATTTTAGGATTAAAGTTTTCGGTTGCTACGAGACCACTAGTCAACATAGACTAGCTTAATATAATCTCTAGGAAGATTTACGTATTATGCACTTATATAGAGTTGCACTAATTTAATTTTGCAGAGTCGATAGGAACTAAAAAGTAATGAAATCGATTGTTGGTATTTTCAAATTAACAATATCACGAACGGCTTAAAATAATGTGTGGAATTACTTAAAACTTACCAATTTTCTTAGTACCATCTACAGTGGTATGTAATGTATGTGTGTATTTTGGGGTGACATTCACTGAGACCTAAAAGATCTATTGCGCCCCCTTACTTCTACTCAGTTTCTGAGGTGAGTCGCAGAAACTAGTAGTTCCTTTAGTCTTATTTCCCGGAGGAATTTTAGGATGTCTGCAGGCTTCAACTTAGGCAAATGTTCCTCTTCTATCCAGTAATCTCCTAGGTGCTGTGCTCTAGGATTCTGAAGTGCTGTGCAGTTGGAAAGTATGTGGATGGAGGTTTCTTCTTCCATTCCACGAAATCTGCATTCTTCTTCCTCCACTATTTTGAGCTTTTCCAGGTGCCCATTCAGGCGACAATGTCCCGTTAGGATCCATGTTAAAACTCTTAGCGCAGTTTTACTTTGACTTATGCATTCTTGGCTGCTTTTCTATCCGACATTATGATAATCCTTTGTCTTCTGTATCCTTTATAAATATTGAACTGGGCGCACTTTCTTATGGCGTAGATTTCCGCTTGAAAGATTGTTTTCATTGCTCCTGTAATTCATGTACAGGCTAGTCTTTGAATTTTGGAGAGGTTTTCTCTCGTCGTCAATAGGCTAGTTCTACTATTCCACGCAATGGACCATAAGTGATGATTGGTCTCACTATGGCAGTGTACATCCAGCTTAGGATTTTTGGGTTACAACCCCAGTTTCTTCCTGCTAGATTTCTGCACACCATTAGAGCCATTTTTGCCCTGTATGTAATCTCCTTTTTGTGTTTGTTCTACAGGAGTTTACTGTCTAGAGTTAAACCTAGATACTTGACTTCTTGTCTCCATTCAATCTCGATCCCATCAAGTTTTATGGTTTTGAGGTTGAGTTTTCTTTTCTAAGTGAAGGCTATCAAGATGGTTTTAGTGGGGTTGATGCTAAGTCCCACTTGCCTACACCAGCTATTTGTATAGTTCAGACCCTTTTGTACAAAATCACAAAGGGTGCTTTCGAATTCCCCCCTGGCTGTTAAGACAATATCGTCGGCATATCCTTGGCAGGATACTCCGAGATCCGTCAAACCACACAGGAGTTTGTCAACCGTCGGACTTCACATTAATGGGGATTCTACTCCTCCCTGTGGGCATCCTCTGGTAGTGCAGATGGAGACAATGTCTTCGCTCGTCCTCGTCTCTGTTACTCTTGTGGTGAGCAGTTCCGACATCAATTTGGATGTTGTGCTGTCCACACCTCTTCTGTTCAATGTTCTTTTTTACAGCCTCATGTGGAGTATTGTCAGAAGCTCCTTACATGTCCAAAAATGCATATACTACAGTTTCTTGGTTGTCCAGAGCACCTCGGATATCCTCCGTCAGTTGTACCAGTGCAGACTCAGTAGATCTGCCTGCTCGGTAAGCATGCTGACATGGGTGGAGAGGTAGTCTTTCTAGGATGGTTATCATTAGCCTTTTCCATCGTTTTGAGTACAAAGGATGTTAGACTAATTGGTCTGAAGGATTTCGAATGAAGGTTACTATTGTCCTTCTCCATGCTTCAGGTATATAACCCAGTTCTAAGCTGCTTCGACTAATTCTAACCAGATGCGGTAGAATTTCGTCTTGTCCTTCTTGGAGCAATGCTGGGAAAATTCCATCTGCTCCTGGTACCTTGAAAGGTGAAAATGTGTTCATGGCCCATTTCAACCTATCGTTACTACAAATGTGTTTGGTCATCGTAATACTTTCTCTCAAAGGCCTATTGTAAACTTCGAGAGGATTTTCTCCCCTATTTGGTGTACTCCCTGGAAAATGAGTTTCTAGTAAGAGAATTCAAAAAGAATTTGATTTGTATGTTCACGTTTTTTAACACGATGCGTAGACAAGTTGCTGAATTCTCCACGCCTTCTAATCTTCATTTACATTCCTGTGGAATTCATAACAATACAGAATCCTAATGCTAAAGACCTGGCTGTTTAGATAATAGGAGATGAAGTTTTTAAAATTCCCCTCCTCCTTCCTTTTGTTATTTGCGCAACTGATGCTAATCACCGACGCCGCAAACACTCTACCCCTATTTCCTCGATTTTTCGTCTTCTCCGAAAGACGGCATATCTATATTACACCTCGTGCTCATTAGGTTGGTATGATAGCGATAATTTGTGATATGCTACTCACCCTAGTAGACCTTAGAAGTGCAAAGTGTTTTGCTACAGGCTGCACGGGCTCTACAACGGTATTTTCTCAGTGGTCACCGATCCAAGTACTAACCGTGCTCGACACTACTTCACCGTCATTATGCTGGGTCGACGCTCATTTTTAAAAGTACTTTTTATATTTTTTTGTAAGATCTCATATTCTTATCTCATGTTCAACTATTTATATATTTATATCTCCAATCTCTGGCTTTCCGCCCGCACACAAACTCTTATTCTGAATAGACTTATTTTGTATCTTCCAGAATCTAAGTTAGGTCCTGCTCTGTTATTTCATGGACTAGGTCATAAAACTCAATACTTAGGAAGTTATTCTTTTGATAAATTGCACCATAAATATATTTGAACGTCCGTTACTTTCATGTGCATATCAAATATCTATATGTATATAAATTTCTATGATATTATTTAGCATTATACCAGATAAGTAAACCTCGTTGCGTACTATACCATGCCACACACCGAAGGGAAACTGGACGATAAAGTATATTCGAGACTAAAAGTGGATTGAAATAAGCGCCGAAATTTTTCCCTTTCAATTTCATTCAACCACGGGTGCTTTGGTTACTGATTAACGGGTTCGTGATCAAATTAACGACGCGTTTAAAAATTATGGTTACAGTGTGTTTTTAAACTATATAATGTTGATCAAGCTTTTATAATGGTAGATTTTAATTCAAAGTGACAATTTAATAGTTATTTATGTATCAAGGCAGTAAAGTGATTCTTTATAGGACGAGTCTGAAATTATTAGACGAGCGAAGAGAGGCGAATAACAGGCGAGTCCGATAAAGACACTTTTCTGACGTGGTGCATACAAAATTTTATCGCCAACTGCTCAGAATTCAGAATGTAAAAAACTGAGGTATATTTCATTGCATTTTATTATGACAAAGTAAACAGCAAATATAAAACAAATCTACTTATAATTTGTTATATTTAAATTGAAGGTACACCCTAAAGCATTATAAAAGTTAATTCCTGAAGTCAAAGTAGTTCCAACAATAATTTGTTATAAATAAATCGCAAGGAAACTATTATCGAGCCGTAATAGTGAGAAGCGTGACACTGACAGATAATGATTTTCGAGTATAGGTAATGTCAAAGTCAAAATACTCTACCTGCCGCATTTTAGGAATGTAAACTGTTTGTTTACTTCCGGAAATCAATCAATCATTGACGGCTTCACTGACGGTTGGCGATAAATTATATCATGTTATGGTAAAAGTAGATATTGCGGCAAAGTACACATTTTCCGGTAAATGTGCACATTTGCCTCTTCGTTTGGGTAATGTGCATTCAACTAACATTTACAATTCCAAAGAAGGGAAATGTACATTGAATTCACAATGACTATGTCGTAAATGTGAGAAAAAGAGAAAGGGAATATAATCATTGGATTCACCCTTCCCCTTAAGATATCCAATACTTTGTATTGAACATTTAGTTATTCAATGAGGAGGAGGGAGTATAATCATTGGAATTACCCTTTCCCTACTTGATTAACTTGATATGCGCGTTACAAAGTATTGAATGCATTCACCCTTCCCATTTTTTTTAAATATCCAATACTTCCTAACACGCATATCAAGTGATTCAAGAAGGGGAACGGATAATCCGTTGATTATATTCCCTCCCCTTCTTGAATAACCTAGTGCGATCAACATTTATTTTCTGAAATCAAACTTAAAAAACAATAAGAGAAAGAAGTATATTTACTATGCATATCTTCTAACTTCTGCAACATTTTTAATTTATTTATCTAATCCAATGATTATATTCCCTTCCTTGAATAACCCAGTGCGACCAACATTTCTTCTCTGAAATCAAACTTAAAAAACAATAAGAAAAGAAATATATTCACTATGCATATTTTTTTTACTGCTACAACATTTTTAATTTATTTATATTCCATCTTTTCTTAAAACATTGAGGTAAGATTATACATATACCAAAACGTGAAGGCAAGAGTACATATTTGCCGAGAAATGTACATATACATTATATTCAGTTCACATATACCTACCTTTTTGGGAAATGTACACATTTTACGGTAAAAGTGTACATTTCCCAATAGTGTACATTTACCGTAACATACCTATACAAAATCCCATGATATACTGAAAGTTAACGTATACAATTTCGAATTAACATCCACCCATACAACGCATTTGTAGGTTATGGTAGAATTTATGTCAAGGTCACAGACAACTGCAACCTATAAAAGCAACCCTAAACAACCCAAATACAAATCTCTTGTGCTATTATAAGTGAGTTAATTATAAGCTTGATATTTTTCTTTCATTATGTTCAATTTTCGTGGACTGATTGTGGTTCACACTTATTTAAATTTCATCAAAATTCTCTTATGTTGCCAACAATATTCACATTTGCATAAACCCATTTTTTCTTTAACTGAAATATACACCTTACGCGGCTGGTTTTGTGGAGTTTTTTTCCAAACTATAACCCAAGCCATATCATTTATTACTTAAACGGGGAGATTATCATGGCATGAAGATATTCTACATATTTTTATAAGTACTCAATATAACCAACTTCTTTCGACACTTTATCCTTAAGTGACTATTCTCACGACTTCATTTGCGATTGTTGTCGTTTCAATATGCCGAAATGCCATTACTTGAAATTGTTTCAAAAAACAGTTATGACCGAAATAGCAGTGTCGTGCTTGATAAGTTCAAGGGATACAATTTCATTCATTTCTCCAACAGTTATATTTGATAGCAAGAATGTAGGTTGCCAATCAAGGCGCAAAAAGCAAAAACAGAGTAACAAAAAGTACAACGACTACTTGGGAAAAACGGTTTTGTTTTTCCTTTCTGGAAGTCGTTCTCATGCCTGAAGCTCTCTGCCTCTGCCTCTGCCTCTGCCTCTGCCTCTGCCTCTGCCTCTG
>CAJUYG010000144.1:16839-32726 GCA_910591675.1 Galerucella calmariensis
AGCCAGTTTTCAGCTTGAAAATCCTACATCTCATTATTGGGTAGCTGTCACTAGAAATAACATCAGTTATTTATATTCTTTTGGAATTTAACTATTTTTAATACTGTATCTACACCTCTGACCACAATGTTCTTCAATAACTCATGGGGAGAGAAAAAATAAAACCAGATAACCCACATTGGAAATATCATAAACTCTTTTTCATAACGACGTAAACATTGAAAAGTTAATCCTATGATTTACTGTTGTTTTTTTTTGATATTTTCAATCCGATTATTTGGCAAAAACCAACAAAGCTTTACCATTATGTATATCGATAAGTTGAAAAAGCACTTTTTTCGTTCAAGGGAAATCTGATTTAAAAATTCAATTCAATTCAATCTTTATCATTCATAGGAAAATGTAATTCTAATACAAGTTGTATTACACCTATAATAGATATAATTCAGGTAATACGATAGCAATCCAGCTTGATTATTCACAGACAACAAACGACCTTAATTTAAGGATAATATTAATCAAATAGTTACATATAATTCAAGCAGCAGTGGTATCTACATCATTCAGTTTGAAATGTTTTCTTGTTTTGAATGTAGACCGTATTCTTCCAAAGCATTATAATACATGGGATAGTCAAATAATAGATAAGCTACACATTAATAAGCTACATATTAATAAAAAAAATTCATCAAAAGCTATTTGGGATTGTGTAAACCATATTGGCGGCAAACATAAACAGAATAATAACATCGACGAAACTAAACTTCCGGACGGGACAGTGGTTAGAAATAAGGATGACATTGTGAACCATTTTAATACTTATTTCAGTACAATTGGCAGACATATGGCTAATAAAATACCAGATCTCAATAATTATAATGGAAAGCTGGATTTTTTTAAGGATACTATGTATCTAGCTCCAACAGATGCATCAGAGGTCTTAGAAATAATACATAAACTAAAAAATAAAAAGTCTCCAGGTTTAGATGGAATACGTGCTGAAACTTTGAAACAAATTGCCTATGAAGTTGTAGAACCACTAACATTTCTAATAAATAGATGTTTTCCTCATAGTTTAAAATGTGCAGTAGTCAAACCGCTTTATAAAAATGGAAATAAAAATGAATTGGGGAACTACAGACCAATATCTCTATCATGAACAATAGCAAAAGTAATCGAAAAAATTTTAAAAACACGCCTTTCCACATTTTTAAACAAATTTCATATATTATCTGATCACCAATTTGGATTCAAAGAAGGACGATCAACTGACGATGCCATTTATAAACTAACCTCAATAATTTATGAATTGTTGGACCAAAAAGTACCCATTCTATGTATATTCCTAGATCTCGCCAAAGCCTTCGACACTGTTTGCCACGTGAAATTGTTAGAAAAGCTGCAAAAGTACGGAATAAGGGGTAAATCTTACGACATATTCGCAAGCTATCTGTCTAATAGGCAGCAGCTCGTTCAAATTTGTGATAATAGAAGTGATGTACAAAAAGTAACTGCTGGGGTTCCTCAAGGAACGGTATTAGGTCCAATCCTTCTTACGATATATATAAACAGCCTTCTTAATTTGGAATCAGTTGGCAAAATTTAAAGCTTCGCTGTCGATACTGCTGTTGTATATACTTGATCTTCTTGGGATTCTTTGAAACAAAGCGTAGAAACTGATTTTCCAAGAATATCAGATTGGCTACAATATAATAAGCTTACAATTAATTACGCAAAAACAAGCTACTTACCATTTAGCTCTTATGCTAGTGGTATCCCATCAATGAGAGCATTAAAGGTAAACCTAGATATAGAAATTCCTGAATCCACTTCGGTGAAATATCTTGGAATTGTTATAGATAGACATATGAGGTGGGATTTACATACCAAACAGCTTGTAAGAAAAATAAGAGGATTATTACCAAAATTTAGACTTTTTGAGTGTTTCTACTTTAAAAACGATATATTTTTCGTTGGTGCAGTCGTTGTTGTATGGAATTATAGGCTGGGGAGGAGTTCACGATAACTTTCTGAATGACGTTCATGTTGTGCAAAAATGGGTTTTACATATACTATATAAGAAAAATATTCACTTTTCCAGTAATTCTTTATATGAGGACTTAGAAGTTTTAGACTTGAGACAATTATTTTTCTTTAAAATAATGCAATTTATAAAATCATACAAAATTGTTATGATATCACATGAACATCAATACGATACACGACGAGTAGGGCACATTGATTTTCCTCGGAGTGAGAAATCTATAGGTCAACGATCGTGTAACTATCTTGCGCCAAGAATGTACATTTAAGTACCTGAAGAAATAAGAAATGTACCATCTTATACTGCATTTAGGAAACATCTCAAAAATTGGATTTTCCAGAAAGACAGGGAAGAATTTAATTTCATCATTAATAATAGCGTATTGTCAGCCCGGATGTTGTTTTGATTATTTTGTGTATTTATTCACGATTACGACCGCTCCCATTTATGACACCCTTCCCCAATGATTGCAAGGATTTCAAACATCACAATGTGAAGTGTTTTCAAGTGTATAAAAACGGATCCACGTTTCTTGCCTTTGTTCATTTTTTATGTTCTGAATCATATCTCCTTTTTAAATATTTGTTTGTTTTACTTCTTTTATTTGTGTTTTGGAATTATTGTATTTTATATCGTTGTATTGTAGGTAAGTAATTTCATTTAAAGTTAATTATATGTATTTTACCACGTACAAGCTGTTTAAAACAGCTTCTGTGTAGATTATGTTTATTTTCTTTAAATTATGTATTGTGATTCTATTTTTCATGAATAAACATTATTATTATTATTATCATTCCAAGTATGCACTTGCTCAGCACTTGCTGGTAATGTTCACCTATCCCGAGCGTGTGTAAACGCAAATGGGATCAGGCTCGGAAGTCACATATTTAGAAATTTACGGACAGTGTGACAGGTATTTAGAATGGCAGCCTTCTGCAGATCGATGTATGTATTTATTATTATTATTATTATTATTATTATTATTATTATTATTATTATTATTATTATTATTATTATTATTATTATTATTATTATTATTATTATTATTATTATTATTATTATTATTATTATTATTATTATTACTTTTCTTTCCCGTTTTAAGAATTCAAAGTTTCCCAAATTTCAGGAGCCTCCAAAAATCTTAAAACCATGAAGTAACATAATTTTTAGAGACTAAAATAATCTGGTCACTGCTTGTCGGATAGACAAGCAACTAGTATGGAGATGCCTAGAGGAACTCAATGAACTAGTCAAAAACAGCATTGTTGCCTTATTACGGATTCCAGGACACGCTGGTATGAAAGGAAATGAAATAGCAGATGAACTTGCAGAAAGGGGAGTTAAAACACCCTTTTGGAGGGTCGAAACCCTTTTGAGATATCAGCTCCACTGCAATATTGGAAGAAATGAGCAAATCCAAGAAAAGAGAAGATCTAACCAATGAAAAGATTCAGTAGGGCTTCTTAGACAATCAAAAATACTTATAGGTGACTACAACAAGTTCGGAACGAATTAATGTCTGAGCCAGAGTAAAACTCCATGAAGAGTTTCGATAGGTGTCCCGTTAGGAAAAACCTGAAAGCCGTGAAGCAAGAAGAATGTGGATTCTGTGGTATGCAAGAAGAATGTAGATTCTGTGGTATGCAATGTTACCTATTATTTATTTAAAATGATAAGGCAAGATAAATTGCAACGGCGACTCAATGTGGAGAGCACCTCAGGTGTGAATTCGGAGACCAAACTAATATCAATTCAGGGAGTAGTCTTACCGGTTCGCGGGTAATCCTACTTTATTTAAGTTATTGAAGTTATATTGAAGTTAATGAGATAATAGATGAAGTTAAGAAACCAAATGAATTTAATAAGTTAATAAATCAAGTTAAATGTAATTAAAGTTAATCAACAAAGGTAATTGGGCGCCACCCTGAATAATATTAGTCGACTTGTTTTCACCTCACCACTCAATATCAACAAACCTGGAAATGTTGGAAGGGAAGGAATATGAACAACGTTGTTAAATTTAGAAGTTGTATAATGATAAAAAAAATATCACAGTAAAATATAAAAAAAATGATGGTTTTGTGTGTTGAAGCACGTTGGTTTTAAATTAGTTCACTGGTTTACTTCCCTTAATTTTCCACGTGTCTGAGATGAAAACTACTTCGGAATTGGCAGGTACAGGTCTCAGGTACAAAGTTCAGGTACAACTTCCAGGTACAAAGTCTCAGGTATGTCTCAGGTACTAAGTAAGTTACTAAGTTTCAGGTACCAAGTCGTAGGTAAAAAGTCGCAGGTACTAAGTGCTAAGAAAGATACATTGTATCAGAAATAGTTACAATCTTTTTCATGTAAAATTCAGGATATCTGCAGTAATTCGTTTTTACAAGTGTTTAAGAAATTCAGAAATTCATTTAAGAACGTGGTTCATGAAAAAAATATATCCTGTATTTTACTTTAAAAAAAACAAAAGAAGCAATGAAGAAATGTGATATGGTATTATTAATTATTAAGGAAATCTTATTTATTTCCATTCATCAAAGAAATCAAAGGAACAATATCTAAATAATATAAAAACTCAATTTTACTACTTATTTCAATCACAGAAGGCGATAAAAAAAATGTAATGAAAAAATGTAATCCGGAAATATAATATTCTAAGTTGGTATATTAGTTAACTAAATATACATATTTTAAAGACTTCAACTCTATACATGTGAAAATTTTATCACCTGTATAAGAAAAACTAGAAAAAGAAAAAGAACAAGATAAAAAAAATATCATTGTATGTGTGTATCTGGCGCTTATCACTAGAAGGGAAAACTATAAAGCAAAAATTAAAAACGAAAAGCATATACGTAAATGCAACTTACCATTCACATTGAATGCACTTTAGGAAAGATAAATTTTGAGGTAAATCTCTCACAACAAATTAAAAATTCTTAACCTTATCGGTTGATGGTTCACAGGAGAAAGAAAGCTTATTTTAACTACTCGCTATTAAATTGTTGAACTATGCGATGAGCAATCGACATACGTTGTATATTCCTCTCCTGTTCACATGCTCCGCTTCGAGAAAGAATTTAAATATTAACAGTGTCTTCTTAATTTCTATCTCTCTATAAGAAAGAAGAATTGAAATATTTGACCAATATCAGTGTATACTGAACCTCACCAACGGAGATTATTCGTCGCACATTAAATGTAAAAATTTTGCCTTTTAGCGATGATCGGTGCTACAGGTTTTCGACGAGAATCCCATGTTGATAAGAAAAAAGGACTGGCTACTCGCCGTCCGGTAGATATTTGAATATTCCAATGATAGTGGTCAAATATAACGTTACAGCAAGAAGAATGTAGATTCTGTGGTATGCAAGATCAACATACTTGCGGATTGCAGAGCTTCTCAGAATCCTAGGGCACAACAATTTGTACACTAGTGGATAGGAGAGTCCTTACGCAAACTAAAGCCTACAGATATCCTGAAACTCTTTTTGGATATGGATCTAAAGAAGCTACCAGTATACATACAATTCAAAAAGCTTCAAGCCTAGTTTATTTTTAAATCTCAATTTTTCCGCGTATTCCTTTCGACAAATTATTGAAGTTCTTGGTCAAATAAACTAATTTTCGAATACTTTCCTGAGTAATTGATATTTTTTTATTTTCTTAATAGAGATTTGGAAATTTTATAGCAAAAGCAGAATTATGGATGTTTATTTAAAAATATTCGAAGTTAGTACGAGCACAAACGGAAACCAAAAAGTAAAAGTTGAAGTTAATTAAGTTATGAAAAAAGTAAAGCATTGGTTTTTCTGGAATTGTACATAATTAGGTTCGCGTTGTTCAAAATGTACATTTTACAAAACTTTCACTACCAGAAGTAATAAGCTTCTCATCTTATGTATGTTCCTTGTGTTGTATTCATTATTCTTTCCGTTAATTGGAACAAAATGAAGAGTATTATCCGCAATTCCAGTTGACATTTCAATGTTTGTGAAGTTGAAGACGATATTTTTCAACAGTTTCTTTCAATATTAATCAAATTTTGCACTTAATCAACAGTCGTTGAATAATATTATCTACCTCATCCACAGCTACTTCTGCTTTATTAATAATACCTAATATACAAAACCATTAAGGTGAAAGTTTTTCATGGACCTGTCAGTTACACTGCTTCTGGAATTAGCTCTTTGAACACCTCTTGCTTCACGAGGATTACTTAGAAATGTCTCAAGATTGAGGTACATACTCTCATTAATATCCATTAAATTTTACTTTGACACATCTTAAATTACTGCTCATGTTTATATGAACATATAGTAGTTAATTCACGTGAAACTGGTAAGACGATGGAAGATAATTAATCCAATGCGCGTAACTGTTGCCAGGAGGATCATAATTGTAGATTTCTTTCGAGTTGTCTCCGGAGAAGAGTCAAGCTATCTCGCGTTATTGGCACGCAAATACCTAGTGCAACAAAATATTTAAAAAATAACAAACTTCATCATTATAATCCCAAGTAGCAATTTAAATTCTATAAGGTTTGTATAAACAGCTACAAGATATGTCTTATGGGATACTTAAATTCTTATAACGGTCTACAAAACAATTATATGATCCTTATACAACTGAAAAGGGCCCATTTTTATACAACTGTTTGGTTGTATAACATTTCTATTAAAAGTTTATCCAACTCTTATATGACTGTTTCATAGGTAATCATTTATACAGCTACTATAAAATGATTTAATAGTGTGTCATGTAGTCATATCTTTAAAATGGGATGGAAGCGGCACTATGAAGGTCTTACAAAATGGTTGTATAATGCAATATATTTTTCTTAAATGCTGTTATTTCGAGCACAATGGAAACATTTTGTCATCTAGCAGTTTATAGGAGCATTTCATTTTTCAGTGAAGAATATCAGAACCAAATTATATTTCAACTTGAATGTGCATCATACATTTCATTTTTAGAAATGGAGATTTATCAAAACGACTTGGGCCGCTTGGGCGGACATCGATAGTAAAATTATAATTCCATTTGGATGGTTTAATAGCACAAATATTGATGCGCCGCAAATTTTACTGATAGATTATACGTATATATTTGGCAAGAAAATGAAGCGCTTCAATTCTGGTTAAGTGTCAAGTAGATATTTGGAAATAATAATAAAATAGAATATTCTAAAATACTTTTTTATGACTTTTCAGTTTCATGTTTTCAACCCAATTGCTCATAATGGCGGCGAAAGCGGTACAAGAATAGCATATTTAAACATGGCGATTTATAAAGCAGCAATTTTATCCCAAAGAAATGCCTTAAACAATATTTTATTGTCAAATGGAACGGTATACGATAACTGTTTTATAACGATGAATATTTAAGCACTATACAACTAAAAAGTGTTCTATAATGCAACGCAATTGAATGCTATACAATATTTATTATACAACATTATACAGCTTCAATAAGACAAGCTTGAGTAACTATTTTATAATGTTGTAGCTGTTAGTTATATAGTATATTATGGAACTCTTATACAATAGGTATAAAAGTCTTATAAAATGATATTTTTGTTATTGTATAAACTGGCTTATAATGTGTTATATCATTTTTAAAGAAATGATCGTATAATGCGTTATAGCATATATTGTAAAAGTCACTATAAAATCATCTAATACAACAATTTTCTTTAAAAAACAAAATTATCGCAACAAAAGGCTTAATAGAAAAAAAAGTCCTCAAAACAACGCTATTCGACTATTATACAACAATTCAGTCCTCTTAGAATTCCATTTCGCTAGTTGGGATATTATTGTGATCGATTATTAAATTACAAAATGATTATGTCCCAAGTATTGAATTGTTAACGTTTGAAGTGCCTGACTCTAACAATTAATTATTAACTTGTTCTTTTGAAGAAACTATTCCTGAATTAAATGGGAGACAACTCGTACATCTCCCTTTTCAAAAACAGGTAACAACGTCCGGTTCGGAACACAACTCAACCCCTATCTTATTGCCGGACTGTTAATGAGACGATTAACAAGTTTGCCAAGGTCACGGAGAAAAAGTTACTTCTGAGATTATCCAGCTCATCCATAACACCAACTTAAAGAAAAGAGCCATGAGATAAAAGCAATAAGATAGTTAAACAATTTATTCAACATTGTAGTTTAAATTCTATTGAAAACAAATATCGAAACCATTTTCCTGTTACCTTGTAGATTTATATTAGGCACAATATACCCGTATACCTAATGTCATAATGTATAAAGTTAGTAGAGCCATAACGGAATGAAGAATGCATATTAAAATTAATATTCTATTAAATTCTATTAAAAACAAATATCGAAACCATTTTCCTGTTACCTTGTAGATTTATATTAAGCACAATATACCCGTATACCTAATGTTATAATGTATAAAGTTAGTAGAGCCATAACGGAATGAAGAATGCATATCCGTTCACCGGAAGAACGATAGCGACACAAGACCGGAGGTCAAACAGAATTTCAGCGAGAATTAAATCGGTGACGGTTCCTTTCAAAGATTAGAACAAATTTGAAGTGGACATGAAAGTACACTTTGAGTCCTAATCTTAGTCAGGAGTTACAGAATATTTTTGGAGCAGGTGGTACGTCCCGTTTCAATCAAGATACTCAAAATAACGTCTCCAGGATTATGTGAATAGTTAGTAACTGTTTAATATGGTTGAATTGTTAGGTAACGAAAATGGGACCATTGGAAAGGTCCTAACATCCTTCTTAGGTCAGATTTAAAACGACCTAAGGCTAACTACAAATTTTAATAATCTACACCCCAACCAATCGCAAGAAGGTAAGGATAAGCGGATTTCTCCAAATATAGACTAGTGAAATCACTAGCAAAAAGCTTCATGGCTGAGGTGCCGATAAATTTAAATCTGGAATGGTTGGACTGTTTCAGTTAAGGGACGAATTTCAAGCATTTTCCATCTGAAAACATTTTTTCCTGGAAATTTTGAAGCCAGGGGTAAGTATGGAAATATTTCGCCATACTAACTTCCTTATTAATTGCAATTATCGACTGAAAATTTTCTGAAATATGTGAAAATTTTTCCTGAATTGATTGGTGAAGACTAGAACGTTCTATCTTTCATATTGGTGGAGTTATAAGTATCTTTATTATTTTTTCTCTTATTTTTTGGGAATGAAAACCACAATAATGTTTTTTTTAATTTTTTTATTTCGACGTTTCGGTAGCGTTCCAGCTACCTTTATCAAGATTAAATAATGATAAAATAATTTTTGTTTGGTAACGAAAATGGGACCATTGGAAAGATCCTAACATCCTTCTTAGGTCAGATTTAAATTTTTTGCCATTTTCAGATGTTCTTATCAATACTACTATCAATACCTACAGGGTATGAAACAAGTGTTTATCGTAAGCCAACACACACTAATAGGTATTTGAATTTTGAATCAAATCATGCTATAAGCGTTGAAAAAGGGATAGTAAAATCTTCATACGATAGGGCCAGAATCATTTGTTCTAATGATAATCATTTCACAAAGGAGAAAACTCTACTAAAAAATGTTTTAAATGCCAATAATTACCCGGCAGAATTTGTAAATAAAGAAATCAAGAATATAGAGAAAGGCTCTTTGTTAATATCCCATAATAATAACAATAATATTAATAATTCAGCAAACATAATTTTTAAAAACTTGACAACACCGTATGTTAGGGGTTTATCAGGAAGAATTAAGAAGATTGGTAATCAATTCAATATTCGAACTAGCTTCAAATCTAACTATACGTTAAGATCTATACTAACAAAAACAGAAACAAAAAATGAAGAACAATCTTCAAAAAATTGCATATATCAGATATCTTGTGAATGCGACAAATTCTATTTAGGTGAAACAACTAGACCATTGAAAGTCCGAATAAGTGAACATAAAAAAAGATATCAAAGATAGGGAGTTCTTTAAGTCAGGTATTTGTAAACATGCTTGGGAAGAGGGGCATAAAATTCAATGGGATTCGACAAAAATAATATTGAAAGAGCCCAATAATAAAAGACGAAAAATCAAAGAAAGTGCTTTAATACAACTAAATGAAGATAAATGTGTAGCTAGTATTCCAGCCGGATGTAGTCAAATTTGGTTACCAATGGTAAAAAGAGAAATTTCCAATAATCAATTACCTGCGTTATCAGGATAGCATCATAAGTTTTTATCTAGGTTTTCTCATGATTTATCATTGGAATAGTTGTTAATCGATACACACTTCAATACACAAAATCCTCAAACTGAGTCATACATATTTCGAAAACAAAAATAATCATACACAAAAAAGTAACAACAAATGCGTATTATCAACATTTCCAAAATAAGCGAAAAAAAGCGCTATCCCAATAAAAACCGTTTCTGGAACGTGCACTTCACTGTCATAAAATAAAATGTTTATTTCACATTTTACCAGAGATGTGATCTACTATGAATGGACCTTAATAAAATTTGACAACAAAGTTTTGAAGTCTTAAACTTCAAAATATTATTGATTGTCTAGTTGTCATATTTTTTTCGTTGTGTCAGATAGGGACCAAAAATTATTTTATTATTATTTAATCTTGACAAAGGTAGCTGGAACGCTACCGAAACTTCGAAATAAAAAAAATAAAAAAACATTATTGTGGTTTTAATTCCCAAAAAATAAGAGAGAAAATAATAAATAATGTCACAAGGAACTTACAGAAGATATAAGTATCTATCTTTAGTTTTGAGAAGTGGATTTTCGAAAATTTCATGACTCTATTTGAGGAAGAAAAAATTATTTTATACAAAAAAAAAGTTTGTCAATCAATTTCTAGTCCCAAAATACGAATTTATCTTTAATCGGCAGTAAACTATTATAAGCTTTGTTCTATCACTTCTTTTCTGTCTATCTGTTCTTATCACTTGCCTCAATTTGAAATATACACTCACCGGCACGAAAAACGGGCACCCCTATAATTTTTATGAAAATGCCTAAATTTTCTATTTTTTATTGTAACCTTTGTCAACGGTAGACAGGCATTGGTGGGTACATGTTTTAAAATTATGCTTTTTTCAAAAAATGTTTTCGGAAAGCTTTTATTTGAAGAAAATAATGCTTGTTAACATTATCACAAAGAATAGAAATGTATTAGCAGTCATAAAATTATCAACATAAACACAAAAAACAATTTAAAAAACCAGTATTTATCACTTCTCTGTCTAATTAATACCTCGTATTACCTCTACGAGCCTGTATAACGGGAATCATTCTTTTAGGCATACTGTTGATTAAGTTGAATACTTCATTCTGTGGAATAGCTTTCCATTCCTCTAAAAGAGCCATTCTGAGCTGATCCAAGGTAAGAGGAGCAGGTACCCGGCTTCAAGTTATTCCACTTAGCATGTCCCAAATATGCTCGTTTTCAGTGTTCATGCGTGATAGGAAAAAAAGATTTTCAATAGTTTAGACTGTCTAAAACATGTATTTGATCGACGAAACATCCATCAGTCGCATGAAAAATAACTCTTCCAAAACAAAACTTTCTTATAAATTTTGTGAATGAAGTAGAATTTTATTGTCAAGACAATTTAAATTATATTTTCATGCATCGAAAGAGAACGTAATGATCATGTATCATCTTTTTGTCAAATGATTTATGGAGGGAAATATTAAATCCATCAAAGCGTACCTAACATGCGACAGACATGAATCTTGTGTAATTGAAACTAGAAAAATATGTAGCAAGAAAACCGTTTTGATTTTTTTGGCCTTTGTGGTTGTGATGGCATTTTTTGTGCTATTATCTCGAACGAATGCTATCCAATAACCACAATAGAAAATTTTAATCCAAAAGAGTGAAGCGTTAAACTTAACAAACATATGATGATTTCTCAATGTTAGTAGTTAGTGGTGGACAAAATAATAATGGGGAATCAATGCTTTTATTATTCTCACAAGGTCTTTATGTCGATTTGGAATTTCAACTTTTGAATGATTTGAATAGTTCGCCATTTATGTTGTGACGTTTATACCAGTTTATACCATAAAAGGAAAGTTAGTTACATAAGGGTCACCTAAATATACTGGTATAGTCAAATGCAGTCATATCATGCGGGACATACGATTCAACGAAGACAAACTCACCGTTTTTGTTTTCTTTTATTGCGCTTAACACGTTGACTGCCACGGCAATTTTCAGAATTCCGGTCTAGAAAGCCAATTTCATTTAATCATTTTATATTAATAAAAACTCTAATTATATCACATAGTAATCATCAAAAGGCATAGAAAATGTATTTTTTAAAAAAAAGGTCTTACGAATTATCTCGTAGTTGGCTTATGTACTAGAAATCTCTTCGCAGAAGGAAACTACGAGTTAATTTGTACACAGACACGTTTAGACCTGTTGCTTCGCTAAAGCTTAATCAGATATATGCGTCCATAATCGTCAGTAGTATATCAGATATTGTCGAGTGCTTCACATTTACGTCTTTCTTGAGTGTGTTGTTTTATAATTATTGTTATAGTTAAATTATCAAGAAACCAATATGGATAAGAAAAGAGCACTGACTGAAAATAAACTTCAGTACTACGCTTATCTAAGTGATTCAGAATTTGACGAAATTTTCGGCGAGGATGGTAACGACAGTAGCGATTATGAACCTTCTGAGAATTCAAGTGATAGTGACGATGAAGTCGTCTCCAAACCTGAAGATGAAGTTGTTCCAGAACCTGAAGATGAAGTTGTTCCGATCCCGATGATAATGATGATGACTCCCAAGCAACAACATCAAATACGAATGATAATTTGTGGACAGAAATTCAACAAAATCCTGAACTATTTATTTTCAAAGAAAATGTTGGTTTGAAATTGGAAACGTCAAATTTCACAGTGCAAACGCTGGTGGACTTATTTTTTTCAGAAGAGTTTCTTGCATTACTGGTCGAACAAACTAATTTATATGCTGTGCAAGAAATTGCAAAACGCACAGCAATAAAGAAATCTAACAAGCTATCAAGTGGACAGACGTCAGTGCTGCAGAGATGAAAGTGTTTATTGGACTTTTCTTACAAATGAGGCCTTGTTCTTTTCCATCAACTGAACATTACTGGAGCACAAGCAAGCTATATAATGTAATGTTTTGGCGCTCAAATATGAGTGGAAATCGATTCCAGTTGTTACTTCGTTATTTTCATTTGGTTGATAACATAATACCATCTGCCGACAGGTTACACTAGGTAAGACCAACTCTAACTCATTTCAACAATATTATGAGTGAAAACTATGTACCAGATGAAAATATTTGTATTGACGAATCCATGATGCTGTGAAATATGTAACTAAATTACTAAATACAAGAAAAGCTTACGTGTGTGGAACTCTACGAAATAACAGAAAGGGAAACCCCAGAGATGTGGTAGATCGTAAACTCAAAAAAGGAGAGTGTATTTGGCAGCAAAGTGGAGCTGTTACTGTGTGCAAATGGAAGGACAAACGAGATGTCCTTACCATTTCAAACATGCATATTGTTGAAATGGTAGAGGTGTCCAATCGCAATGGAAAACTTTCTATGAAACCGAATATAATTCGAGATTACAATAAAGGAATGTCTGGAATTGACCGATAAGATCAAATGCTGTCGTACTACACATCTCTAAGAAAGACTATTAGATGGCCTTAAAAGGTTTTACTAAATATTATAGAGATATATACACAATGCGCACAACATTTTTCAAATAGTAACTTCTAAAATAAAACTGATAAAGTTTAGAGAAGAATTCGTCGTCGCGTTGATTGGAGAAGAGATTCACCCAGTTTCGAAAGAGATGAGATTGCAAGAGCTTCATTATTTAGAGAGTCTGCCACCTACCGGAAAAAATAACGTCCGACAAAGCCATGTCGTATATGTACCCAAGCAAAAAAACGCCGAGATACGCGTTATTTTTGTCCGGCCTGTGAAGAGAAGCCAGCCCTTTGTGTGGAAGATTGTTTTAAAAAGTTTCACAAACAATAAAAATATTTTTTTACTTCTTGATTTTAAATAAATTTTTTATAATTATATTTTCTGTTTATTTATTAATAAAATGTCTGTTCATGTAGCC
The DNA here is from genome assembly GCA_910591675.1 of Galerucella calmariensis. Classification (NCBI taxonomy): domain Eukaryota; kingdom Metazoa; phylum Arthropoda; class Insecta; order Coleoptera; family Chrysomelidae; genus Galerucella; species Galerucella calmariensis. The sequence continues at coordinate 31,013 of CAJUYG010000144.1, forward strand.
AGCATTGATTTTTTGTTCTCTTCCCAGAAGCCATCTATCCATATTAGCACTGATATGCTACGAGTTTAAGCGTAGCTGCGCGAAAATGGCAAGTGAACACAGTACGAGATAACTCGTAGTCGGCGTCCTGGCAAAGAACGCAATCTACAAATTATCTCGTAGTTGGCGGTCAACGTGTTAATCATTCAAGTTCCAAATCCGTAAGATGAATAAGACAGACTTATGCAATTTTTACGGGAGAAAAAAGGATATGTATTTAGTTTTCAGCGATTCTCAAAAGTCTTCCACCAGCGAAGTTTTTATTTAAATGTCAGTTATGTTACTTTGACTATATATAGTGACAATATGAATGAAAATAAGCAATTTCCGATATTTTGCATCCTCAAGAAAAAAAATGATAGATTATTTCGAGAATGAATGAAATAAGTAGTGGAAATTTGTCAACTAGTGTGCAGGGCACATCAACCATCATTATTTTCTCCAGGTATATTTGTAATCTCACATTTTGTTAACCTCCGTCTTCTGATTCGATACATTTATGGTTAGTGACCTTTGAATCCGCACGATAAGAGCACTTTTGACAGAAAGAATCAAGTGAATAACTATTTCACTGCTTATGATAATATCCTATTAAAGAAAAACAGTAATACACTGAATTTATACTTATTTCTTTCTAATAAATTCACTGTGTTGAACTACATCTAACCAAAAAATATTCCCCGTTCTGTGTATAAATAATAATCTCTTCTAATGGCGTATTTTAGATTGGTCAATACTTTCCCTTTATTGTTATGAAAATGTAAACGACTCACTTCATGTCTGTAATTAGTTCTTTATGGTGTTTTCCAAGCACTTCCTATCCAGTTTCTATACCTATAAATTATCAGAAAACCAATTACTTTGGACAAACTATATAATAGTTATTGGGACAACTATCCACTTCATTGATGTCTTCTACAATGTTTCAGTTTCAATTTCTGGCTGGTATATAAAAGTAATTTGAAATGGAAATATTTACCGATTAGCGTAGATCATTGACTTCACTCGTGAAATTCGATTTTTTGTTTGAAACTTGAAAAATTGTATTGATACCATTCGTTCGTGTTTTCATTAAAAGTTACTAAATTAGTACCAATAATTAGAAGAGTGTGTTGTTTGAAATGAACTCAATCACAAAGCAAAATGTAATTTCATTTGCATTGTAAAAATAATTAATTTTTCAATACGTTTAATACATTTTTGGTCACTCAATATTTTAATGAGAAGTTTTGGATAAAATACTGTCCTGTCTCTAATATTTGCTAAATAGAATTTGATTTTATTGCCCTCTTCAGATTTCAAACCATCTTCCATGTTAATTTGGGTCCTATTATCCGACACTTCATTCCAAGTAGATTGCTTGAGGGTCAATTCTCTATTCCTATTTATGGTAATCTGAGCTATTTTCTCCATTGTTTGTTTTGGGTTTCCAAATTCAGAGGATTCTAATTGCTGTTAGCGAATTCCAATGGAAATAAAAAATAATAATGTTGGAAAATGAGACTTTTTTGGGTACACTTTGAGCTCTGAAACTTTGTGCACGCATTCAGTAGACCTTATTCTCCAACCGCGATAAAGCAAATAAACAGCCTTCTACATAGTTTCAAGAAAATTATCATACAAAAAAGGACTGGATGTATCCATTTAATTTCACTTTATTAAAATAAAAGTATTT
>CAJUYG010000144.1:37726-65283 GCA_910591675.1 Galerucella calmariensis
CAGGAATGTTAAGCTTTTCCTACCCGGTAAACAATGTACTATTCCTGCGACGGAAAAAAAATTTGACATCTTATCTCTGTTGACGGGTAACAAAATATAACTGTCCACGAAATTATCTACCTTTTCCCCGGGAAAAAAGTGAGTACTTTTCTCCCGGATATATATAGATACATATAGCAAAGATTACAGAATAAAGATTGAAAAAATGAAAATAGAGGATGTTTTACTCAAGGGCGGTTTGATTCAAGTTGCTGTCCCAAACGGACGCCGCTCTCATAAATTATGTTTACGACTCGCTTTTGTTGTCAATAACGGGACCGGTAGATACCAGAGAAGTTCGAAAAGCTTATTTCATTTTAAGCTATACAGGGGTAATTAGAGAAATATATGTTTAAATTAATAGGATTCTTTATCACAAAGGTTTATTTTTAAATGTTAATTATTTCGAAAAATGTTCGGGATATGAATTTGAAAAGGTAAGTAAAAAATAAACTTGAATTTTTAAAATGAATCAATTCAGTTTTTATCCAGCATCTTAGTAATTTTGTGATACTTATTGATAATCTAGCAGATATTTATCACAAATTCAATTAAATATACTCATTAGCCACCAGAATAATAGGGCCACTAAATCTTAAATTTTGATCTTCAAATAACGCGTTTTTCTTGGATTGACAAGGTTTAAACAGTTAAAAGAGAAGCAGCTGCAGGATTCCTTTATTAAAAAATTTTATAAATGTTGTAAAATACTGAGTTTGGAGTTTGGTTTATGTGTTAAATTGAATCTATTGTTTTTCAAATCTTCCAATATACATTTGAGAGTAAAATATATACGGACTCTGGTGTAGAGACTGGCATAATATTTGAAAGGAAATTGATAACATGGATGATGAAAAGAAAATTTCGTAAATTCGTTCAAAAGGAACTGACAACCAACCAATTCCCCTCTGGTTAGCTATAGAATTGAATTTTTGTGTTTTCTTGCGTAATGTACTTGTTTATATAATATCCTTATTATAAAAATAAATCCGAAATTTTATATTAGCAAATATTACAAAATATTTAGTGTTTAAGCTTTGCTATTAAAGAGAAAAATATTAATGTGACTTTTTGCTCATTTCAACAATTAATTAATAAATTTTAAAAATCTATACAACATAAATATAAAACACGAACAACCAATAAACACCGTTCTAAAATAACAGCGCTCGACGGGCGACGTCCCGTATAATATGCCAAATTAAATGCAAGTAAGGACGTAGCGACGTACTGTACCATCCAAGTCATCAGCGGCCTCGGTGCTTTACGTGATAAATTTGAACGAGTGAAACATCTTATATTTTTATTCTGTAATCTTTGCATATAGATAACGGAAGCTATTTGATTTTAGAATATTTTTTTGAACATAATTTACATTTCCTTTATATCAAAAGTACAATTATTAAATGTGGATTGCATGGATGACATGTTCCTTGAACTACTTAGGTATCCGGTACAACAGACGAATTTTCTTTTGTTGAAATAATATTTTTCTCTGACATAACTGCTGTTGGTGTACCTGGTCGCAAATCGGGTGTTATTTTAGAACTGTCATACGTTCTGAACACTTTATTAGCCGTTTTTTGTTCTGTGTGCCACCGATTCATAAACGTACCCTTCAGCAACCGTTGATGACTTCCAACCGCCAAGTTTCTTTAGTGTCATCAAGTCTCCCCCAGATTCAACTAAAAGTGTATATGGTGAATATCTTTATAGCTGAGTACACATGACTAGAAAGTCAAGAAAACATTTTTGTATTCTGTGTAAAATTTTTTTATTTTAAAATTGCAAAGCGCTTTCGGCGGTTAAGCCATCATCAGTGCCATACCTGCAAGTAAGCAATAATCGTTGGAAAACTTTTAAAAAATTAGAAAAGAATTACTTACTCGTCAGATATGAAACAAGAAACCTAGTCAAATGTCTACAACACATTAACGTCACTATTAAAATTACATTAAATTTAAAATTTTTAAAAATTAATTATCCCCTGATTGGGGTTAAATTGTATTCATATTATGAACATTTTTAATTTTATTAAATTCTTCAGCCACTACACGAACACGTGTTAGTAGACCGGAAGACGAAGTGACACTACTTCAATTTAAAACTAAAGTGACAAATGACAATTCAAGTGGAGACAGAACTCAAGCTATACAACATGAGCATAAAAGTAAAATTATTGTAAAAAGCTTTCTTTGATCTGGTAATGTCACAAAACCAAATATGTGAATTTTCTAAATAAACTATAAATGAATTTGATATATTGAGGTCTAATGAGAACCAATCAAATCATAAGATGCCGAAAAATATTAAGGGTCTAATGAGAACCCATTGCTAAATCTAATTCAAAAAGGAAAATTCACAAATAGGTTAAGAGAGATTCCAAAATCAAATAAATTAATTTGAAAATTATAAAATATTTGTGTGAATAAATGAGAGTAATTATCTGAACCTAATTTCAAATAACAAATTTTGATGAATAAAAATTGTGATCCGGTAGACCCCTAAAACCAAAAATCGGCCATCTAAATCAAGGAACAGATTTGATTTTAAAGTCTAATGAGAACGTATTATTCAAATCTGATACCGAACCAAAAAAAGATTATGGGTCTAATGAGAACCCTTTCCTTAATCTAAGTAAAATAGATAACCAATCAGTGGTCAGAAGAAACTCCAAACACAACAATCATTCAAAGAATGAAGTATGTAAATGAAATTCCAGCAAATTATTAATAACAAAAATACATTTGAATGCAAATTGAACTATTAGTTGAATATGTATCTAATTATATCCCAAAAACCAATGTAAGTCAATTTCATTGAGAAAATTCTGATTTATAGTCTAATGAGAACTAATTAATCAAAACATCTTAGCCAGAAAAAGATTAAGGGTCTAATGAGAACCCATTCCCAAATCTAATTCAAACAAACAACCTGACAAGAGTCCAGAAATATCCAAAAAATAAATTTTGTAATTCAAAAATATGGAAAAATTTTGAATTGATGATCATTAATTGAACTGTATGGTATCAATCTGATAATGTTGTTGATAAATATGTGTATATAGCAGACGATCTCCGAAATGAATGACCTGTATATAAGTTAGCATTTTCAAGTTGAAGAAAACTAGCTACTGTTTCAGGTACCTTATAAAACTGATTTTCACCCACAACCTGATTGATACATTTTCCATTGCGATATGCATAAAACAGGCGGCGATTCTTTGCTGCTGCTGGACGAAGGGCTATGTACATTCGGTAATATTTAATATATTCTTCAGTAACTACAAATCTCCCGTTTACATCATTATTTGTTCGCTTCAGTTTCACTATTAATAACTTTCCCGAATCTTCAATATCATAATCTAATGTTACCTGGCTGATTTCAAAAATTCGACAAGTTTCTGCAATCCCAAATACAACAACAACCTTGGCCATTAAATAAACTTCATCGGGTGCATTATTTAAAAAATCACTAATTTGTGTACTCGTGAAAATCGCAGCTTGCTTGGGCGTGTAACCTTTCCCATTTTGTTTCAGAAATGTAATTAGTTTGAAATACTTCGAAATGTCTACATTATTATTGGATCGTAACATACTCTTAATCATTGAAAAATTCGACCACACTGTTGATGGCTTTTTTTTGTGCCAGTTCCGAAAAATAAGCCAATAACACTGTCTCCGAGAAAGAACCGCAAGTATTTTTCATTTTCCATTACTTAAATCTTGAATACGCGGTTTCGTAAATTTTCCGCAATTTAGCTGGCAATAATTTCCTACTTGCACTACTTCTATCAACTCCGGTGGGGTAAGAGAAAACTCGGAATCAGACATTTTTTAACTTTATATTATTCAAAATAACCAAAGTTTGTTCAACCATCCTTTGCCGTTACGTCATACATTGTCCATCTTGATCTCTCATTCATGAAATGGATGAAACGGAATTGTGACGTCATTAACGTATTTCTTAACAAATGTCGACGTGAATTTAAGTGTAAAATAACATTCAACTAATATAAGACAAACGTGAATCAGCAAAATACGTAACTGATTATGACGTAACGGCAAAGGATGGTTGAACAAACCATACTAAACAATCACAGAGCTCGCCATTTTAGAATTAAATCACATAATTAAATTGACAGATATTTGATTACTTTGAAGTTTTCCTTAGAAACGCAGGTCTAATTGTCGCTATATATAACAGCTAACTAGTTTAAAAATTCAAATTTCATATCGATAACATTCTAACTTTAATATATTGTAATAATATGTTCATTCACTATTAAATCGTCCTTTTTCCTGTCACAGAAAAAAATAGTGTATTATACACGGGAAAAATATTAGATTTAAGCTCTCGGTTTTTTACCTCGAGCTAAAATCTAATAATTTTTCCCTTGTATAATCAATTGCTATTTATGTTCAGATTTAACCATTTTAGTGAACAATATCTTCTTTAATGTTGAGATAATACTATTATAACGCTTTAGAAATGGTGGACCGTTTACCAAGAAGCAACATCTACTTCTCGGGCTATATATGCACCGACAGACAATGAATTACACTTTGAAGTTAAACGGAGTTAGGATGTTCACGATATAGCCAACCAATCTGATTTGTAAGTAGAATCCATCGAGAACCTCTATGAGCTTCATTCTGGACTGGAGATAACGCTGGAATCACATTAATACATTTTACCCCAGTGAAGGGAATGCTAAGAATGCGATAATAGCGACATCCCCATAACTAACCACCAACCAAAATTCATATTGACAAAAAAAACATCCCGGTTTGATAGTTTAATAATAAATGAACTGTGATTAAGTGAATACTTACAAAGTTCAGTTTGAGTTGTTTCCTACAAAAAAACTGGGATCAACATCAAAACGATTCTTTCTTGTATGCACTTTACTGGTGAGTATGTAGGCTAGGCAAATATTAATGGTCGATTTAAGGTAAATAAAACGTTGTTTGCTTTTGTTCTACGAGTACAGCAGGGAATGTTATCCCGTGCTCCTGTGGGCACAGGTAATATTGCGCCAGCAAACAGAAAACATTGTGAGGAATGAGAGTATGTTAGGTTTTATTATTAATTTGCTAATAATACAGGATACTTCCTATAATCGTACATTCAAAATTAATGTGAATGCGCCAATAGGTGTGCAGTGCGACATAAAAGTGCCCGTATCTCTTAAACCGTTAATGTTATCGAGATGTCACAAAATGATTTTATATCTCTAAAAATGTTCACAAAAGCCAATTATTGCATTTATAAGTGAAATAAGTTTTACTTACAAAAAAATGGTGCATCCACCATTTAACTTATTCGGTACCTGAGTTCACAAGTATGTTGTAGACTTGTATATCACGCCAAAAAGTGTGCATTTATGGTGTTTATTAACAGTAGAAATATTACCAATTTCCAATCAGCCATTTGATAATTGTAAATAAAAAACCATTTTTCATTCCCAACCTTAGAGCCCTATAGTTCGTTAACGAAGGGCGTAAAGAAAAAATTTTATATGAAATACCATCATTATTTTTAGCCTTTCTATCACCTCCCAAGTTTTTGGTACGAACTCCTGGGACACCCTGTATGTAATTAAATTGAGTTTGATTATTAAGGGTATTGAGAGTATGAAGTCCTTAGATTCAAGTAGTGTAGAATCTCAAATTAGGAGTTATTAATCCATTTCGTTCAAACGATACTCCTCTCCCATTTTTTATTTTCTGTGGCGGTGAAAATCTAAATTTCAATCTGTTTTTATTTTATCAGCTCAGTGACTCATCTTTCTTTTTTTCAATAAGTCATCCTAAGTTAATGAGAAAGTTTTCATTTTTATGAAAACATAACATTTGTAATCAAGATCTTAATAATTTGGGAGGGTTCACTCAGGAAGTTGGAAATTATCACAAATATTTATTTCCTTGATGGCTTTTTAGGTCAAAATAAGTTATTTGGTGCAAAGAAAAGAGCAATACAGAGATTCACGCTAAATATATTCCCTAGCTTAGGTATATCCAATTGGTTTTAACCATTTACTTTAGGAGTCGGTTTGTAAATCCTTTTTAATGCCCATTAATGACAGCTTTAATATATCAAGGATAATTTATATTTATTTCTGAAATATATCCGGAGAAATCGATGAATTTTGCGTAAACAGGGTGACACGAACATACTGTTTAATTCAAAATGATTAAATATTTTTATTATTCAGTAATTTTGTTATCCTAAAAGCACCAGGCTAGAGCACACACCTGAGAGAGTGAAATTTCTGCACCAATTGAACTATTTTATATGGTAACACTGAGATAAAAGGTGCAATTAATATTAAATTGGATGCCACCAGCTTCTGATCGGAACGCAAGCTATGAAAAACGTGATCAAAAGGTGTAAGCACCTTGTGAAAACTAATTATCCCAGAACACGTGTATCCAAATTAATAAATATTGAATAATAATCAATACAAAAATTGTAAATATTAAATATTTCTTGAATCATCCAAAAATTCACAAGAATTGAATATTCCAAAAAACCAAACTTGGAGAATAACAAATTATAATACCCAACACCCTAAATTCATATCTTATACAAGCTAAAGATAAAAAGAAGGAGCTTAGTAATGGCGGCGATAACTCCAAAAACAGTCATGGGGCGGAAACAAAATTCATACGGAAATTCTTGAAGATATTCTTTTTTCTCTTATTCTTTTGGGAATCAAACCACAATAATGTTTTTTATTTTTTTTTCGACGTTATACATGTTTTGAAAACAAAAATGATCATACACAAAAAAAAAGTAACAACAAACGCGTTTTATTAACAACATTTCCAAAATAAGCTAAAAAAGCGCTATCCCAATAAAAACCGTTCCTGGAACGTGCACTTCACTGTATTCCATTTCTAGTAGACTATCATATCGTTAGAATGTCATAAAATAAAATATTTTATTTCACATTTTACCAGAGTGTGATCTACTATGATCTACTATGAATGGACCTTAATAAAATTTGACAACAAAGTTTTGTAGTTAAACTTCAATATATTATTGATTGTCTAGTTGTCATATTTTTTTCGTTGTGTCAGATAGGGACCAAAAATTATTTTATTAATTTTATTACTAGTTAATCTTGACAACGGTAGCTGGAACGCTAGCGAAACGTCGAAATAGAAAATAAAAAAACATTATTGTGGTTTGATTCCCAAAAGAATAAGAGAAAAAGGTAGAACGTGTCGCGGGACACACGGTAGGAACTTCAGTTCCTTTTAACCAAAAGTCATGTAATACATCTGACGTTATAGATGAACAATTTGCATATTCTTTGGTGGTTGAATAGTGAGCACACCAGACTCTCACGCGGTAGACCAGGGTTCGATTCCCCGCGAGGAATTTTTTTTATTGTTAATTTTATTTTTAAATAATCATTCTGCTTGATATTAATAACGACAACAGGTAGACGTTTGAAATATTTGAAATTGAATTGAATTGAATATGACAACATCGTAATTCAAAATAAAATAATTTAATTTATAAAGTATATTTTGCTCACAGCTATCACTGGCCCCTCTGTTTCCAGTAAGTATTTCATTCACACTCCACAGAAAAGTATTTGCAGATATCTCTAATGGTTCACAATGATATTTTCCAGTTTCAAAAACAATAATAATTGTCATAATATATTGAAGAAAAGATCTCTGCCATACAGTTGACGAAATTTGTTTTTGTGAACACTTACATAACTGTTGGCATAAATTTCCAATATCAATCTAATATTTATCCAAAAAAAACTTCATTACACTCTAACGAGAGATGTTTAAATGCGCATGATCATTCAAAGCGTTGAAAGCCATATCTGGACTAAGTGACTGCTTCTTTATATCGCTTTGAAAGCCGATGTTGTCAATCAAATCAAATAAAATGCTCTTTTGGTGGCAATTTATGGCTATTCAGGCATACAGGTTGAATTGCTTATAAGCGATCAAATCTACTTTAAGGACAAACCGCGCGCTCCCTTTAGGCAGCGATTACGTAATGAATACTACATGTAGAAGCTTTAGTGGACGGTTTCAATTGCCTATCAGCTACAAAAGTCGATTTTAAATCTTCTTCGATGCTTATTGTGTTACTTGGGCGGTCACCGGAACCCTTTTGCGGAATCAGCTTCAATGGAAGAAATAGGAGAATCCGAAGAATAGGGCGTAGACAATCATAGACTCCTCTAGGTGACTACAACCTGTTGAAATCAAATGAATGCATGATAAATAAAACTGCACTAACTGTCTTACACATAAAAGAATTCGTATATCTAAGTTATTCCAAACTTATATTTGAAATAGGTGTCCTTAGTATAAAGTAAGTATAACAGCTGAATATATTTTTACAAATACACTCAGTATAACACCTGTATAACTATTCTCTCTTTATTCTAAAATAATAGTTTGGCATCGTCGAAACTCCTAGCACAAGTACATAAAACAGGACAAATTTGAGTGATCTGTATTCTATTCCAGCTCCTTTTGAGGGATATTATGGGAGACTATTACAGCATAATCGAATATAAAGATTTGAATACCAGTACAAACTATGCAAAACTAAATGCATGCACTGAGAGGTAATTATATCTTGGAACGTGATTATTTTAAACCAAACATTTATAAAAGCTTTCAATTTGAACAATGTTATCGTATTCTTCAGGTTTAATTCTGCTAATGTGAGAAATACGAATAAAAACAACTGATGAATCAGTGGAAACTGGCTAAACTAAATTGTGCGATGGAAATTTCCCATTGAAGAAGAGAGCACAACAAAACCGGCAGCAGTCCTAAACCTTTATCTCCTCCTACAGAAATACTGCATAGCCGAGATGATTTCTATGGGATTGGAAGTAAATTACAACGAATTTAATTGTGACAGAGCGAACGTAGACTACATTATTGTTGTTTGTTCTTCAACATTTTTAAACGAAGCAACATATTATGTTCATGCTGAAAATATACCTAGTGGGTATTTCACATTAAATTTAATTATTCTCAATTATCATAGGTTAATACTTACTTAATATGATATTTGTTATGGTTACAGTTACATGAGTATTTGTAATTTGATTTATGAGAAATATTCAAAAACACTAATAGTGACAAATATCAGGAAAAGGAAATGGATTATTTAATATTTTTTCGAGAAGGGGAAGGAAAAAGATTGACATTTATAAAGGATGACACGGAAAATTATTTACGAAAGTATACAGTATATCAACATCACTTCCCGTCCAACTGACATAGATCAAAGTGCTACTGTCTATAACTACTGATTTTCGAACCATTCGATTTACACAAGTATGACAAGGAAAATATGAGGAAAACAGCTTGAAATAGAGAATAATTGTGCGTGGTGAGCGAGGGCGTGTACTTAGTTCCAGAGGCTGGCCGAATGTTCATTACCCCCCTATTTTAACCGCTGCTGCTAGAAGCGCAGATTAATTTGTGCAAAATATATTTTTGTCCCGTTATCGTAGACTTTTCTTCGAGCTTATGCACTATTAGGTAAAACTAAACACTTTCATCAAGCAACAGTGTCCTTTACAGAGGTAATTCACATTTAAACTGATATTTCTAGGTCTTTTCGCTACCAAAGTTGATCACGCTCTGGAAGCGCATGCCATTGTATTCAAAATACTTAACCTGCGAAAAAGTGCAAATTATAAGATGGTATTTTGGAGGTTGAAATAGGAGGCAATGAACATTCGGCCAGCCTCCGGAACTAAGTACCTACACGCCCTCGCTGACCACGCACAATTATTCTTTCTCTCTGTTTCAAGCTGTTTTTCTCATATTTTCCCTGTCGTACTTGTGTAAATCACATGGTTCGAAAAGCTTTTCCGCAATCTGTCTATCAAAATAGGGGTTCTCGATCCATGGACCTCTGTGTTATGGGTCCAGAACGCTTCCACTACGCTATGCTGTACTTATTCAGTCTTATCGAGGTTAAAAGCTGTATGTACGCATGCATAGCTCAACTCCACTTGTTTGGGGGGTATAATATACAATACACTCTCGAATGAAATGACAGAACATTTGATGAATTTGACGGAAGATTTGTATTGACAGTATTAAATAGTAATTATGGCAAATGAATTGGAAAAGTCTGGAATATCATATACACAACCCACAAAAGCAATTTAATAATCGGAACAATATCTGATTTTTTGAGATCATATCGACTAACACCGACTGACAGAGTATAATTGGATTATTAGAGCTCTATAGGTCTGTGCCGGTCTGGCAATAAAAGAAGGTTTATACTTATTCTGTAATTTATTTTCCCAACCTATTCGTTCACTTTAATAAGATCCAACTACACGGAGCAACGATTTGGACAGATGTTGCAAAAAATCGATAGTGCTCAACTATTTTGGAGATTAAAAAATCCAACTTTCGGATCTGATGGACGTCTGTCCTGAACTTTTTTTTAACAGGAGCCGTCCCTTCGCCGGCACCACCTCAGTCTCCTGGGCTTATTCTGGATACTCCTAGGCTCTAGGTTGGTGGTTGACTATGGCGCGGACGATCGAGGTTCGATCCTCACTGGAAGTTTTTTCTTTTTAGTCGTGGAGAAAGTATAGTCTTTTACTTGTGTAGAATGGCTATTATCACTTGGATGATACCAAAACTCACTCGCCGCGCTCCCTCGTTTTGGAAACTTCATCCGCGTGAATAATAGCCATCATTCTGCACTCGTTGAAGAATATACTATTTTACTGTTAATTTTATTCTGCTTGATATCAATAACGACAACAGGTAGACGTTTGAAATATTTAGCAGAATATTCATTATTATAGATAATGGTACTGTACCCATCATTAGGGAGTCCAACTGGCAACATCTACTTATAACAACATCGTATATTTAAAAAGGGAAACCGTAGCATTATACAAATTGGACATTCAAGAGCTGTACGCTTACCACAAAAAATTAGTGGAAACATAAAATTGAATTGTTAAATTTTCAATTTGAAGTTATATTACAGTTTATAGAAATTTTTATTTTCTAGATTTTTCTTAAGTGGGTCGTAAAAAAATATGCTGTTCGACTCGTGTGGATTGTCCATATCACACTTGAATGATTGAGACCTCCGCCTACGGCGTCGTGCTCAAACTTCGTCCCCGTGCGATATGGCCATCATATCCACGCTAGTTGCACAAACTACTATTTCTATCAAAATATGCCCTTTCACATTTAGAAACAACCTGCCAAATGTCAAATCAATTTATCCATCCATTTTAAAGTTATCGAATTAAAACATTCAAGTTTTCAAAATTTCAACACCCTGTATTTCGAAAAGTAAATGTGCTAGACCCCTTAATCCTCTTATTATTTTGTCCAATTTTACGAGAGGAATCTACATGCAAACGCAAATTCAAGTAGATCACCATCACTGCGAATACCAGCTTTTTTTTAATATAGCATTGGTGGTTCAGTGGTAGAATGCTCGCCTTTCACGCGGGCGGCCCGGGTCCGATTCCCGGCCGAAGCATATGAATCGCTGCTTCGTAAACGAGAGAGAGACTCAGGAGAAAGCACACGCACGCAAGCAAGGCACATAACAAAGCAACATAACATAACATAAAGTAACGTAACGTAACGGTCAGATATTTTGCGTCGCGACCCCAGGACGCTCAAACATAACCTGACGTAAAGAACTAAAGTTCCAATAAAGTTCCAAAAACAAGAAAACCCAGGCCCAAGCCCGGTTGATCCAAGTGTAGCTATGTATAAAAATATCAGAAAATAAGAAATAGGTAGAAAAATAAAAAAAACAAGAAAACCCGGACCCAAACCCGGTTGATCAAAGTGTAACCATGTATAAAAATATCAGAAAGTAAGAAATAGAAAACTAAGAAAACAAGAAAACCCAGGCCCAAACCTGGTTGATCAGAGTGTAATTATGTATAAAAATATCAGAAAATAAGAAATGAAAAACTGAAAAAAAAACAAAAAAATCCAGGTCCTAACCGGGTTTCGAACCTACGACCTCTGAGTTATAAGCTCGGTACTCTACTAACTGTGCCAATCTGCTCACATTCAGCCACATCGAATAGAAGGTTAAAGGCTGCTTGGACGCATGCGCACCTCAACTACTTACTTTGCATTATCTGTAAACATCGGATTCTGTTCCTTTCTTTCTCCGAATAGCTGCTCCTCAAAGAGCATTTAGTTTTCGGTTGCTCGACACATCAATCCATTGGGCATACTTAAGTTCAAAAGAAATACTCTTATACTTCTTGATACTATCAATAAATCTAAGACATGACTTCTACATCTTTTGTATCCTCTTAATATCATTATTATCAAGACAGGGACCACACACTACATCTCTGTGATTCAAATGCCTGAAAACTAAAGACTTCGTTAGAAATATTTTGTGCCTAGAGCTTAAAATATGTCTATATTGAGATACACTTCTCAATGTACTGAGCTTTTCAAATATCAATGAACACATGATTCTAAATTAAAGACCACAGTCTAAAAATAACTCTTCAGGGGGTCTATTCTCAAACAGTGACATTATTTGTCGCATGCGAGATTATACTTTTGTCAATCAAGGATGTATATAAAGAAGTAAAATCTCGCATGCGACAAAAAATGTCACTGTTTGAGAATAGACCCCCTGGACACATCAATACAATGAATTTTCTTATTTTGCAACGAGCTTTGAATAATCCATCCTAATATTGTTTATATTCTTACCAAAAGCCAAAGCAGTTCATTTAAAAGGACTCAATTGATGTTGATATTTTTCAGATGCAACTACAAGTTTAGATAAGTCATTATTAGGCTTTTCTGAAGCCAAATCAGTTGGTGATAATGTGTCATGTACTCGAGTATCATCATCATAACAATAGACGCTTATATTGTATGAATTAGATGTTAAATTAGAAATATAAATACTGAGAGTAAGTGGTCCAAGAATAGATCCTCGTGGAGCACCTTTAGATATTTTCAATGAATCAGAAGCACCACCGTTAGTTTCAACATGCTGCCTTAAATAATTTTTATTAGCGGGTGTCTCAAACTGAATCAATAAATTGTTATTAACAAACATATAATTGAGATTAAAGCAGAGTTTGAAACATTTTTAAGTTCAGCTTTTCATTCCCTTTCCAGCAATGTGTTGCATGACCCCTCTTGCTATTTAAAAAATCTGAGGGAGTAGGTATCAAGTGTAGGCGGAAAAGGGGGTGACAATTTTTTGTACACCTCGGTTGAAATAAAAATTCACGGGCTCAAAGACATATTTGTGTATAATATCTTGTGTATAACTTAAACCATAAGCTTTTATATTGTAATATCAACTTTTAAAGACAAAAAGGATTCTTTCTTGAAACAAAAATTTTATCATGTATCGAATAACTTTTCATTTGGAATTCTCGCGGGAATACCAATCAATACCAATTTGGCCAAACAAAAGCGATGTGTTTTACATTTAATCAGAGTCTGCAAATATTTGGGAGGTCGCGTCTAGGGCTTTCAACAAACGATACTTTACGCTTCGCAATGAAATACTGAAATCGAAGGAAAGACTTTTTTTCACAACATTCCATCAACTTTGATGCTTGAAGTATTCGATGGTTTTAAATTTACCTTTCAAGTCGTCGTCTGAGGGCACATTAGTATAGCATTTTTAAGTTAATGATTCTTTATAGCTATAGATCGGTTTGAAAAAGTTTTGCGATTTATAAAACAATGAAAAATCGAGCATTGGAGCTCTTTTTAATAATCCAGGATTTTTTTTTTTTTTTTAATCTTTATGCAAGCTGCGATTTTCTTATCTTATTTTTCTAGATAATGTAATGGTAATAAAACGACTTTCCTTGAGTATTGAATGAAATTTTTTCGTATGTAGCTGCGAAAACTGAAATTTCATAATAGCCTCAGAAACAAGATAATTATAATTATTGAAAAATAATTGACATTGTCCATATCTGTCATGTATGGAAGCCATACATTCATATTATAGGAATATCTACAAAACTGTTCTTACTGATTTTTTTAAAACTAAAGTAACAAAACAATTTTTACCGATTGGTTGGAAATATATAGACATGAGAATGTATCCGTAGGTATACTTTTGTCTGCGGCTGTCGTGAGTGAACTAAAGAAAGCACAAAACATCAATCACATTTTAAATGGTGAAACTGATTGAAGTTTTAGCAACAAAACTCCTGCTCACAAATTCATTTGAAAATGTATGCCATCCATTCAGGTTTTAAGCCTTCCATTCAAATTTCCCAGTTCGTAGACAAGTTATTTGATTTTCAGTTTGGTGAATTACGTTTGCTTTTTAAGTCCATGGATTCACGACAATCACGACATCATAAGAACTAAGAATCTGTGAATTCAAGTTGGCAGAGGTACTGTCGTATTTTTATCAAATAGTCCAGTAAATGAAGGAGGAAAAAAAGGCAAAGTTAACATTTTCATCTTCCGGTTGGAAGTTGCATTTGGTACATCATTAAACATGAGACAAAGTTCTGCATGAAAACGCTTGCGAGGGCGGAGAAAATGGCACCAAAAGCCCAGGAAAATAGGTTTTCAGCCAATATCTCCTAAAATATGGCAGTTAGAGATTTTCGGTTCAGATAAAAATTAAAGTTCAGGTCATTTTCTACAAAAATGGTCCTCATGATTTTTTTCGCAACATTAATATTTTCTGCAAAAAAATCGGGTTAAAATACCGGAAATTTTGAGACTTGTGGAATATGCAAGTTTTGTACAAAATTTGAGCTGGAGGGTGTTGGAAATCCATTATTTTCAATGTTTTGGATTGTGGAAACCAATTGTAGATGGCGCCACCACATTTTACAGATTGGGAAAATCCTCGGTGCCATAAATGAGAAACCCTGTAACCAGACACTTTTGATGGATATTTATGTTTCCGAGGGTCTTGTTTTCCTCTTAGATGAGGCCTCAAGATATACTTATTAGGAAAACGAGTTTGGAATAACGAATAACGAGTTGGAATAACGAGTTATGAACGTTCTCCATGTTTCATTTATTATAGAAAAATATATTTTTTTCATTTATTTATCAACGGGAGAACCCAATATAATGATACAAGAATAATATATTATAGACTAAAATATTACATAGAAAATTTCTAACAAAAGTACAAGAGATTCGCGGGTTAATTGTCTGTGAATTCATGAAAAAAGTATAAAATAATACATTGCAATTATGACATAAATCTGTTCGTCACCAGTCATCATCTGATTCTTGGTCAAGAACTTCTTCTGGGTCTAGAGCTCCCTCTAGCTCTACCCCGTCAACAACTTCTTCTGAGTCTACAGTTTCCTCTAATTCTACCTCTTGGGATAACATATTATCGCTGTCTTTATAATTCGGACACTGGCGTGACTCACAAGAACCACAAATAGATGAGCAGACGACACGAGCGCCACGTAGAGCACACGCGCGGCGAACGACGGAGGAACGAAAGTAATAAATTATAGCGTATACATTTAGATATACTGGTTTTCCCCCGGGGTATCAAAGGTATGACTTATATACATCGATGGAAAGGTGGGAATTCCCCCATTACACTAGTTAGGGTGTTAAAATGTTAGAAATAAAGAGCATGAAAAAAAAAACCACCAAAAAAGTGCGTTTTTCCTTGAGCCCGCGTTTTCTAATTTTATTGAAAAATGGACGACTTCGTCAAAAAAAGTAATTGCTCAATCGAAAGGTAGACATTCTTAGCTTTCAAATGATGTATCATAGAGACCAATCGGATCATGTATAAATTTTTAATCGATGGTTCACAAAATTTACCCGCGATCCAAAAACAGCAAAAATTTGGGATTCAATAAACAACGATTAAATGAAAATTTAAAAAAATAGGGTATACAAATTTCAGGGATGACAAAGGACCTTATGAAGACCCATAATCAACAAAATTTTGAGTAAATTAGTGCAATACAAAAAAAATAGGAACAAATTCCTGGCGAGGTCAAAATTGCCCGGGAGCAGAAAGTTTGACCCGTGTTCCGATATGGCCAAAAGAGTCAAGCGTGACTCAATTCACAGGGTATGATAGCAGCAGAATTCCTCTTTCACATGAATTTTGAATCATGAGAAAATATGCATTTTTCACAAAGTTATTGAATAATTTGTCCCCCCGCTGATGTGTAAATACATGGACTGTGCTCTCCGGCATACAGCACAGAAGCTTATTATTCGAGGTGCGCTTGGTGCCGTTTTTCTCGAAACCGGTCAAATTTTCGAGAAAAATCATGAGGGCCAGGAGATATTGACTGAAAACCTATTTTTCTGGTCTTTCGGGGCCATTTTCTCCGCCCTCGCACGCGTGTTCATGCAGAACTTTGTCTCATGTTTAATGAGGTACCAAATGCAACTTCCAGCCGGAAGATGAAAATAGGGCGTAATTAATGTTAACTTTTTTCCTTTATTCACTGGAATAAAAACTGAAACTTTTATGACGGATATTAAAATGACACTCAATCTATATTTGTTTTTCAACATTAACCAAAAAGTTTCAGCACCATGCATTTAAGCCAAAAACAATGGGTTACTATTACCAGATATTTGGATATCTTGAAAACCATAGCAATGCTCATGATACTATTGAAGAAAGTGACCCAATTTTTTTGTTGCAGCAAACTAAGCAAAACAAAATATGAAAGTGTGTAACATCTGAACAAAATCCAAAAAAGCCCACCCAATCCGCGAATCTCTTATGAATCCTTGTAATCTCAAAATTGCAGAAGAACTTTTAGGCCAGGGAATAAAAAAAAAAGTTCGAAAAGTACCACAAACGACACAGTGAAGTCGCAAATCATCCACGGCATAAACGAAATTTTGTCAAATGGTCCCCCGGTTCTGAAACGTTAAGAATCACTGCTTTAAGCTGTACAATAAATAGTTACCTGGATACAGCGGGTTTCCTCTCTTGTTCAGATACCTGGTACAATAATTTCACCAAAGTTAATTGAACCACTTGCTAATTAATAGAACATTATTAATGTGATTTAGTTTGAACTCTTTTTGATTTCACCTTGTTACCATCTATTAGTTTTAAAAGAATATTTACTCCACAAAATGGGGCTGGAGATAGTTTATTCATGTAGAAACCAAAGATATATTTTGAACCAAACTATACTATAGTACATTCAATAGCCTTCTTGGTGTGCGTAATCGTTTGTGACGGTTTTCGGTATGTCGTTTATTTTATTCACAAATTCGAAAAAGTTATGAAATTGATAATTACCAGCTTCTTTTTCTCACTGAAAATACTTGGGAACTTTCGAAATATTGATTTTTTTGAATATACCTAATAAGATTAATATTAACTTTTCATAAATAATAATTGACCGTAAACAACAAAGTACAGACCTGACGAGAACTGTCAGTAGGACATTAGAAAAAGACGTAAGACACATTGCCGCAGCGAAATTACGTCTGCATCCTATTTTGAATGTTGTAATTTCCCCCGATTGATAGGTTGCGCTTGTGTGTAATCTAAACATCAACTAATCATATTTTTTACGTCAAAGATTAGGGTTAACGTTTGTAATACATTTAAACGGTTCATTATTGTGATATTTGATTGGGATTTATCACAGTCCTGCCTTTTTTTCCATTACTTCCAACGTAATGTGTTAGAAGGACATCAACAATCGATGAAGCACACCAGAAAGGTTATTGTATGAACTCTATTTACGAATTGCTTTTACATTTAAAGATTATCGAATATAAAAAATGTTTGTTTGGTCCTAAAAGTCCCTATAAATCACTTGTTTGTCACATAAATGAAATATTGTAATCAACTTACCGTCCCACCTTCAATCCATTTATTCAGTTAGTTATTTTATTTCAATCCGAAATAACCCCATGAAGAATAATTAATTTTGTGTTAATAAAGGAACTTACTGACGGATTTTGAATACTTCGCCTTTAAAATAAGTCTCTCTCTCAACTTTCAAATTGATGTTTTTGAAACTCCCAACTTGAGACTCACAGCCAAACTTAATTGTCGTTAGATTGAAATTAACGAAGTTACATATCTCAGTCTGCATTGTTGTGTAAGGCCTGGTATTTTATGAACTTCCAAAATAAGAAAACGTTAAAAGCCGTTTCTCCTATTCTTAATATGTATTTTGTTTAAGTCAGATGTTGTAGACGCATTTAATTACTTATTTAATATAATTTACATGAACCATTTGGCCATAATGTATTCCAATTGAGTGAGACAACACTGAAAACTTGTATATGAAAAACTGAAAGTTCTATAAAAAGTAACTGATGTGCACGTGGATTCCTTCCTACTACCGCTAACTAGAGACTAAATTAAATGAAAATTCTTACACAACAGCTGGGAAATGGTAAGCTGTATTGAATTTGCACTTCCATGCAACAATTGGACATGTGACTTTATCTAATGGAAGCGTATATCAGATTTCGAATGTACTTAATCAGAAAATGCAATATCTGGATATGAAAACTTTTCAATTCAATTGTCATTGTTTTCAACTCTGATATGAAATAGATACTTCAATGAATTGGAGAACAATAGAATTGGAATATTCTATTTCTCTTAATTTAAAAACAAAATAAAACGCCCTATCACTACAAGGTAGATATCTTTTGCAACACGCTTTACTAAAGTGGATATCTTCAAAACTGAGTTGGTTATTTGTCAATATAATAGAATTCTACCATTTACTAGAGTGCAGATATCCCAACCCCGACCAATTTAATGTCTGTCGGGGCATATGTCCCAAGAATTAGTTGTTGCTTC
This sequence comes from Galerucella calmariensis, assembly GCA_910591675.1. Classification (NCBI taxonomy): domain Eukaryota; kingdom Metazoa; phylum Arthropoda; class Insecta; order Coleoptera; family Chrysomelidae; genus Galerucella; species Galerucella calmariensis. The sequence continues at coordinate 56,579 of CAJUYG010000144.1, forward strand.
TTATTGAATGGTCTCTGTTCTTTGACAGTATTTCTGAAAAACTTTTGTTAGGTGTTATAACATCTTAAATTTTACTTAAATATAAATATAAATAATATAAATAATTGTTGTAATTAAGTGGATAATTTTTTAATTGTTAAGTAGAAAGAGTTTTTCCTTCAAAATTTTCACTTCATATTATCCATCTAATTGCTTTTGTCGTGAACTTTTTTTATTCGTGGATATAAATCAAACCAGAATTTTTCCAGCAATTTGAGAGCATTAGCCACAGAAGCAAAGTTATTTTTGGTGAAAGGCAGACTTCCTGTTACTGACATAAGTACAAAACAAAGTTGGCCCATCCCTCGTCGCCTACCGAAAACTTTTTGGTGGCAATTCTATTGTAAAATCTGTTCGAAAAACAGAATGGAGATTGAAGTAAAGACACGAATAAATGGTTTTGATATAACTGAGGTATTTTGCTGAGGACGTTCGTGACAGACATTCTAAAGAGACTGCTGATTTTTTTCCTTTTTAATTAGATTAAATGGAGAAAGTTATGAATTTAAAACATTTTTCTGGCCGGCGTCAACATTTGTTGAAATATTTTCTAAATGTTTTTGAAACCATTGTCCCTACCAGGACTTATACGTACACAAAACGTTATACCTACGTTAGCAACTGACAAAAGTTACGTGGTACGTACAGGGTTATTCATTATAAATGTCCCAGCCCTTACCATCGACAAAAAAATTTTTCGAAATAAAAGTTGTGTGGTTATATACTAATATATATATAACATCAACAAAAGTACAATGACGTGTGTAGTTTAGGGGACACAAAAAAATGATTCGTTTTTTTTAAATGAGACACCATGTATATTATTGAATTTTTGAAAATGTGTTTTTCTTCTGATTTCAAAAATATACCATATCATAAATCGTTCTTTTGAGATATTGAACAAAAGTTTTGGTCAGCGTTTAGTAAAAATTACAAAAAATAATAGATAGCTTTACAACTATAAATAAATAATAATAAGTTTTTCGAACTGTCCACCATTATTTCCAATTGAAAACGTCTAATAATATTTTGAATTGAATCAGAAATGGCTTGATTGTTTACATTTAGATTATTTATTTCTAATTGAATTAGGTCTTCAATTACTTGAATACAGTCGTTATTATCATTTATTGTCTTCAAAAAAATAGCCCAAAAAATGAGTCCATAGGGGATAGATCCGGACTATTAGGAAGCCATAATATGGTTACATTATTCCCCATCCACACTTGAAATACATTGATCAAATGTTCTTCAACAGGTAGAACATTATATACGGAGCTGTATCCTGAAGTTGAACGTCCAAAAAATTATCTCAAAGAATATTTTCAACAAGGAAGAAGCTACTATATTTATCATTCAATAAGGTGTAAGACAGGGGTATGATATGGTATATTTTTAGGAATCAAAAGAAAAAAATATTTTCGGAAAATCGATAATATAATCTCTCATTTATAAAACGGATAATTTTCTTGTGTCTTCAAACTACGCACGCCACTGTATTTTTATTGGTGTTATAATAAAATTAGTGTTTAACCACACAACTTTCATTCCAACATTTTTTTGTTCATGCAATAATATTAATGGTAAGGGATGCGATATTTATAATGAATAACCCTGTACATACATTTTTAGAATGTACATTTTCCATAATGCAGTATGTTCAAATTACTTACGGGAATTACAAACAATATACGTACACATATACAGCTAATTAATATTATATATGTAGAAAAAAGTTTGGTTTTTGTCTTGTTTGTCCGGCATTGTCTCAAACACACGCTCAAACTTATAACACATTCCACGAATATACGGCCGTATATATCATGCTTTCATTTATTGCTTTTTTTCAAACCAAAATCGATTTTAACTTTGTTATTTACCGTCGGTCTATTTCTGCGACTGGTGCTATTATGAAGCCGGGAGCACATTACCTACCTAAACCCAACTAGAAATTTTGCCGAGATCACTAGTACTCCAACCAGTGGTAGAGATCTTTATCGAGCTCAACATCAATGGATTTTCTTAAACCTCTCAAACCTTTAGCAGATCTTGTGGCTGGTATTTGCCTTTGTATACGTCGCCTCAACTCAGACATGTGCAATGGGATTCATACTCGAACTGCATGCTCACCAATTAAACTACGTGATTACCTTTTTATCTAGATATTCCCTGACAATTCTGGCAGAGTGTAGTGAAAAGCATAATATGGTCTTCCTAATATATTTGTGAGCTGTTAGATAGTCATTATTCACGAAAATTAACTCTGTAGGTACTCTGTACGTGCTACCTGCCCAAGTCAAAACAGTCTCACCTCTAAATTTACGTCTCACCTCAATACAAACGAAGATGTTCATGGAGACAAAATCGGGGCTCATCCATGAAGAGTGTCTTGTTCTAATCATCATGGTTCCATGCCCAGTAATTTCAAGCAGAATCCCATCTTGCTATTTGATGCTGCAGATTTAATGTTGGTCGTGTGATCATCCTTTTGTAAAACAATCCACTCATTCAAAGCCTTTAGCTCGCTGACTTTAACATCATCAACCTCTTGAAGCTCATCTCGCAGCCACACCTTGGATGTTCTATTCCGCCAGCTTGACAACAAGAACCAATCATTTCTTCGATTCGGTTTCACATTGTCCTTCACCATCTCTTATCATTTTGTACAGTGACAAAATGTGATAGACACAATCTAAAACAAATATTATACATCCAACAATATACCTACTAGACCCATTGAACAACGACTAATAATTTACAAGTTCAATGCTCCTTGTTTTCTCTAATACAATTTCATAAACTTGAGAGCATGAAATTGGCAGATGTTATCTTGATTTCAAATCAATGTATCCCAACTAATGATATTTATATAATCAATTCAAAAGCCTTCAAAGATGATAAATATATTCACACTATTTATGCGGTATTGAAATGCCAGCGATCATTTGTTGTTTAAAAGCCTTTTCCTAATATTTTTACACTCAAATAAAACATCTCCCATCAACCTTTTTTAGTTAAATTTTTGCTCTCATGTCTGAACCACAGTGAATCTCCATTTTCGAGTTTGAGCATGAAATGAAATTATTCATCGTAGTGTTTGTTGTCAGATACAAGAATGTGTAAAAAGTGAAAACACAAAAAAAAATAGAGAATGGAATGCAGATCCGGTAGAAGTGAAATTACTCTGTGACTACTTGAGGTCTCCTGAAAAAGAGTTTAGTATAAAATGGAAGCAAACAGACGACAAACCGGTTAAACAAATAGAATGCATAGCCAAAGGCGACAAAAGTCACAGATCACAGAACTAGAAGTGAATCACCTGAGAATGCTTCTGTGAACAAATATCATATTCCATCACCAACAGTGATGCAGCACTAGAATAGTCAAACTTTCTCTCGAGATAAAGGAAGAATACAAACAAAGTATAATAATTCCAACAAATAAATTTGTTGAAAATGACATTTTCATCATTAGATGATACGTTGTTTTGTATGGAAAAAACAGCTCAGATACACAAAAGCCAACGATGAGTAGCTTTGACAAAACTCCATTACGGTGTCAAGAGTCGCTTTCCAATCAACCTTGAGCAAGCAAATGAGCCCCTGAACGCGCAAATGCTCGACGCACGTGGTCCAGCTGTCATTAAGTTTAAAACACAGATCCTCTTCCCCTTACTCCTGAAGTACCTACCGGATTTTTTGTGCTCGAAGCCCGAAAACATTTCCGTTGACTAATATTTATGGAATCATGGCGCCGCATATATTCATTGGTTATGTTTTGTTCCAGCTCTACCGTTGTGCTCGAAGCGCTCGTGTTTCAATCGCAAACATCTGGTCAGCAGGAAAGCAGCTCAGATGATAAATAATATTTATAAACGGGTATACTAGATTGGCAATCTTTAAAGCTGCCCACTTTAAGAATAAATTATTTTTTAACGTCCCCCTTTTTAAACATACTTAAAAACCGCTAAAAGTATCGACTTTTTCAGAAAATTATGTTACACACAGAATAATTTGAAATAATAAGAAAATATTATGCACGGATTTTTTAAAATTTATTTTATTAACAAAAAAATGTTTCTGGTGAAATATATAAACTTAAAAACATAAACTATGTAATAAAGCATATAAAAAAAGGAAGAAAAACATACATTCCACTCATCTACTCTTCTAAACATTAACTCAACATAATCATAGTCAAAAAAATCATAAAAATAAAAAAACCTATTTAAAGCAAACTTCGACATCGTCTTAATCGTCCTGATAATTATTATTTGAAGACATTGGCTTTATATCTGACAAAAGTAACTTCAAAGTTATAGCCTATACTCCTATAGTCTCCATGGTTATAGCATTCGCCGTTACATCGTTGTGGTGATATTTTTGTCCCATGTTATTTTACTTAGAAAATATAGATTAGCGTTTTATTTAAAAAAAAATTAATATTAGTTTATGCCTTAGTAAAATTATGTTACAATTATCGATTATGGTACAAGTGAAATTTCAACTTTAGTTTGGGATAAAATTATGTTACTGCGATATCTTATGCTACAAATGGCAGAATGCACATTCACTGTCCCTATAATTTGATAGTATGTAGACTTTTAATGAATGTTCATTACTTCCCATACAACTATTTTCGTTTTTAACCTAAACATACCAAAACCAGAACCATCAATAAATCAATGGGTATACTACAGTTACAATTCGATAATTATGTTACATCTGGCAGCACTGAACGTGCATAAACTCGTTTATCTTATTCGACGCCCAATCGTACTCGACAAGCAAGATCAAGTATTATAGAACCAGCCGATTGATACAGGAATGTACAAATCGGATTATTTAACAAAAACTTGTTAAAACATGATTGCCCGCGATCTATTATATCGAACCGAGTTTAAGCTATATCTTAATTAATATTAGTTGATGTTCACAAGATGTAGTCGAGAGTCGAGAGCTCAGTCGGTGTCTAAGAGTCTTCGTAGCTAGGTAGATGAAATTATAAATCGACCTCAAAGCCCTACACAACGCCCCCTTTTTTTTCTGGGTCTCTTACCACCCCCCTTTAGGCCTGCAGCGCCCACAAGGGGGCGCTATCGCCCACGTTGGGAAAGACTGCGCTATATTTACTTGTATAGTATTTGGAGAAAAAAATCTTTCCTCTGTGACTTAAAAGGAAGATGATTCCAATCCTTCCATATACGGTCACAATAAAAATTAACAGAGAGATTTTTCTACTGAACTAACCAGTTATACTTCACATCTATAGAGTTGACCAAACGTAATTGTTGTTTAAACCAGAGCTTAGGATAGCGATCCATTGTCATTATTTTCTGTTTCCAATTACATTTTAAAAATATCTCTTCCGGTCTCTAATCGGATTATAACATATGGAGTATTTACGGGAACCGAAAGAACTCTTTTCAGGAAATATAGCTTTCTAATATATAAATACGTCACCCCCCAAACATAAATACAATTAAACAGTGCAGTAAGGGCGAGTGACTCCAACAATTTGATTCTAGGTATCAGTTATTTTAGTTTTAGCTATTATCAGGAGGAGAGAACATATGGCCTGTTTATCTTTGTTGACATTTTATTGGGCCATTTCATTAAAAAGTGAAGTGAAGTGAAGACAGCATCTGAATATGAATATTTATTGTTTGTATGAATAACCCAAATGTTATTAGTAGGGATTTTATTTTATAACTGTATTGTTCAATGTGATCGAAATAATATTTTTCCTCGTATAAACTGTTTATATTTCTCAAGATGATAAAATAAAATTATTTGCTATATCCTTACATTGTGAAAATCTTGAAAACAGCGTTAAAACAAAACCCACACACACTAAAAAAGAATCACAACCACTCAACAAATCCAGACGTCAATAAAAAATCTGTTTGTTATTCTAGGTGCAAAACCAACGCATGAGGACCATAACCAATTTATTCCTGCTGAACTTGGCAATATCTGATCTTCTGCTCGGCGTTCTCTGCATGCCTTTCACACTTATCGGGACACTTCTCAGAGATTTTGTTTTCGGATCGGTAATGTGTAAATTGTTGCCATTTTTACAAGGTAAGTGGTTAATTCTATCATATGTTGTGTGGAAAATATTGCGTGATATGAAAAGTAATATCAAAATTCCATTGGAGGTAATATTTTACACTTCTTCCCAACATGTTGCCATTTGCACCCAGTTTATTTATAATAAACCTTGAAAAGGTGATGGAATAATATTCCATTTAGTTTTTGATAAAACGAAAAATGGAACAGAATGTTGATACTATTATAGAGGGTTTGATTTAGATTAATAGCAAGAGATTCATCCACATTCAGGTTATGAAAGGCGAAGGTGTGTGTACTGTATATTTTATATGTATGAACACTTCAGAAACTGGAAAATACCCGAAGTGCATGTGTTTTGCACCGAAAAGTACGTTTTTCTACAATTACATTGAAAAGTAGTCTTTGTCGCTTGCCATTGACAACGAAAAGCTGACGTTTCTTGAGGAGAGTTACCGATACTACAGTAGTTTATATTCATGTATTAACAGCGAAAAGTGATACATTATTGCTTGAGAGTAATGGTTAATTACTCGAAAGCAATAATGTCATGTTTTTGCTCGTAATACACACAACATTTTTTCTGCAATCACTTGATTGTAACAATTAAAAACAAATATGAAGTAGAATTCATGAAAACTTTCAAAATCTGTCAGTTTAAATGTGTCAATTCAAATATGTTTCAAACTTTTATATCTGTCACTTTCAATACAATTGTGTTTGTAGTATCGGTTGTTATGGGCAGCGAGCGTCTTGCCATTTTTTCGCTCGGTGAGCGTAAAGTAACTCTCCTCAAGAAACCTCAACTTTCCGTTGTAAATGGCAGGCGAAAAAGCCTACTTTTCAATGTGATTGTATATTTGTTTTTAATAGTTACAATTAAGTGATTGCTGAAAAATTTTTGAATGTATTACGAGCGAAAACGTGACATCACTGCTTTCGGTAACCATTACTCTCAAGCAATAATGTATCACTTTTCGCTCTTAATACATGATAGTATATTGAAGTATAAGTGGATATTAAGGTCTTTAAACACGCGCGATTTTTCGAGCACGACGGCGAAGCCGGAGTGCTCGAAATAGAGCAAGAGTTTCAAAGACCAGTTATCCACGAATACTTTACGATATTTTTTTTCATTGGTGCACTTTGTAATTATAAATACTGATCTGTAACTACAACAACAACAAGAAATGGAAATCATAGATGGAAATAAGAACTAAATGTCAAATAGTTGAATTCGTGATGTATATGATGTATACCTTGCGTTGTCATGGAAACATAAACTAATTTGTATTTTGATGGAAGTTCAACCTTATTGAGTTCTGTGAATGTCAATAGTATTAATTTAAATACTATTTCCTAAGATTTGAAAAATCGAAATATTAATATTTCAAACAATACCAAAGGCACTTTCCATTTTAATTTATAATTTTGACATTGTTAATTATTGTTCGAATGAAAGTTTTGACGTTACAAACTACTCCTGTCAGATCAATAATTAAAAAATTGTCATTTAGACATGATTTAGACCATAGATTTAGACTTCGTTTCTCGAGTTGTTGATGTTGCCACGGTAACTTTAAAACCCCCGCGTTTTTTAAAATTCGATTTAAACACGATGAGGCGTGCTTTAAATAGGTAAAATGGTTCATCAATAAAAAAAATAACTATTTTGTTTGTTAAGTCAGGATCTACTATCGACTTCTTCCCGTACGATTTTCTTCTGAGCTTATGTTGAACTTTGGTGGAATTTCGCTGTTTCTACGCGTGGTGAGTCAGGTGACGGTGTTGTATTGGTCGAAGTTAAGAGATGAGCGAGAAAAGCTGGAATATGCCCGGTGGTCCTATCCTTGGACAGACCATGTAGTTGTAGTAGGCTAGTATGAGATAACGAAGAGTATCGATTACCACCATGGAGGATGGGAGTCCATTCATCAAGATAACCCAAGTTATCTCGAGAATTCCCGTAGGGAGGTTTTTAAAGAATAATGGAAGCTGTTCTTTCGGGCTTTGAGGATAGAAAATGCCTTTTCGGGCATTTGAAGTCGTATGTGGGATGGTTGCCACCACAGTTCCTGCAAGAAGGTGTTTTGGCCTTGTTTGCATTTGTAGGTCCTGCGTTCGTGACTATACAGAAAAGACAGGTGTTAGACTTGGCTTTACAATCGTTGACGGAATGGCCTAACTTTTTACATCGACTACAATATTTTAGGACGTGAGGAAGGAGGGAAGAATGATTAAAACCACCTAAAGGATTTGATCTAGTTGGAGAAATGAAACTTATTCCAAATTTTCATAAAGATCAGTAGGCCCAGCTGGAAGTTCAAAATTGGTACAAATATAATGAAGATTTAAACAAAATAAATCGTGTCAGTATGAATTTTTATTAAAGTCCCATCTATTCAATTTTTGAAGAACTGTTGAAACTTGTCTGGGTAATCTCTTGACTCTTCTCCATTGGCGATCGGACAAGTTTCTTCGATTACTAGAATGTATTCAAAAGCGTATTTCTTTATTTCGGCGTCTGCTGTTCGCTCACCATAATAATACTACATCTTCATCGAGACGCATATTTACAACTAGATATTTTTAATA
>CAJUYG010000144.1:65683-116206 GCA_910591675.1 Galerucella calmariensis
ATGTTGTGTGGAAAATATTGCGTGATATGAAAAGTAATATCAAAATTTTATTGAAGGTAATATTTTACATTTCTTATAATAATAATAATAATTTATTCACTTCAATAGTATACAATAAAATAGTAGTAGAATACAATTGTAAGTATTAAAAATAATAGAAGCAACACTACCTTACAAAGTGAACAAACAATACCCGAAGGGGTTCCGATAGGTGCAAATACACCTGTTTCGGCAGAACAAAGAGATACTAGTAAAATAAAATAAAATAATGATAATAAAACTTATAAACATTAAACTACCTATACTAAGTTAGTAATTATAAAATATGTACACGAGATATAAAAGAAAAGTTACCAAACTAAGTAAATGTGATTTAAAATATTATGACAACATATTCGTTCAGGCCTCGATAATAAAGTCACAGAAATTTCTTGATTGTTCCAAAAGAAACAATTTTACCTTCTTTTTGAAAATTTGTATACTACATATAGATTTCATACTTTCCGGAATATAATTGTATATTTTAGGTGACAAAAATACAAAAGATCTTTGACAGAGAGACTTCGTCATTCTCGGAGCATTATACTGGTGTTTTTGCCTAGTTTCATATCTATGTACTGGCAGGTTACTTTTGTCTTTGATTGTGTGGTATTTTATAGATACACATAAAAAATACAACTGTTTTAGATCAAGTACTTTGCTTTCGTTATACAAACGGTCTGATGAATAAATACGGGGTTTACATAAAATAATTTTAAGGAATCTCTTTTGAATGACCTCCAACTGATGTATGTGACTTTTACGGGCACTTCCCCAAGCTAATATTCCATAACGGAGGTGAGTTTCCACAAGCCCAAAATAAAGAGTCTTAAGATATTTGGCAGGTATACACTTTTTCAAATATTTAAATTTGTATAAAATAAACTGTAGTTTTTTTATGATATATTGGATATGGCAATCCCATTTTCCCAACATGTTTCCATTTGCACCCAGTTTTATTTATAATAAACCTTGAAAAGGTGAGGGAATACTGTGATTAGTGAAAATATTCCATTTAGTTTTTGATAAAACGAAAAAATGGAACAGAATTTTGATACTACCCTATTATAGAGGGTTTGATTTAGATTAATAGCAAGAGATTTGCGGTCGCAATACAGCTGTGGCTGTCCACCCAAAGGATGGCAATTTCCATTTCTTGTCGTTGTAGTAGTTACAGATCAGTATTGATAATTACAAAGTGCACCAATAAAAAAAATAGCGTAAAGTATTCGTGGATAACTGGTCTTTAGAACACTTGCTATTTCCATCCACTTATACTTTAATATACTATTATTAAAGTGATACATTATTGCTTGAGAGTAATGGTTACCGAAAGCAGTGATGTCACGTTTTTGCTCGTAATACATTCATCATTTTTCCTGCAATCACTTTATTGTAACTATTAAAAACAAATATACAATCACGTTGAAAAGTGGGCTTTTTCGCTTGCCATTCACAACGAAAAGTTGAGGTTTCTTGAGGAGAGTTACTTTACGCTCACCGAGCGTAAAAATGGCTATTTCCCACCGGCTTACAAGGCGTTTTCTAGCGGCTACACCCTGCCAGAAGACCCAGAAGTTTGTCTTCACTAGCAAAGTGCAGTAATAAAAATATACAAACAGAAACAAATAAATTTAAACTCAACAATTATAAAACAAATATCAACTAAATATTAACATCTAGGTACATACATTGATTACAATATTTTCATAAAAATATTCAACATCAACCACAATTTTACCAACCCCTACTACACTCAAGCTTGAGCATGCAAATATTAAACCCATACAGTTAAGAAATTAAACATGCAAAGTATACTTTAGAGATCAATAGCTGTTGAAATTTCTGGAACAGAAAATCAAACAAAATTAAAAAATTCATTAAACATTCGATCGAATCTATGAAGCCTGTAAGAAAGTGATAGTGTGCCGAAAAGGAAGCGCTGAAAAAAATTGTTAGTCCATAACTGCCAAATATAGCCATTTTGCATGTAAAAGGGAGAAAGGACAATATTTAGAAAATTGAGGAACGACATAGCTTACATATGTCTATGGGAAAAATAACCAACTCGTAAAAGAAATGGAGGACAATATTTAGGAAAATGAGGAACGACATAGCTTACCTGTGTCTTCAGAATAGTAACCAACTCGTGGAAGAAATTGAGGATAGTATTTAGGAAAATGAGGAACGACAAAGCTTACCTATGTCTTTTGGAGAAATAACCAACTCGTAAAAGGAATGGAGGACAGTATTTAGAAAAATGAGGAACGACATAGCTCACCCATGTCTTTTTGATAAAATAAATAGCACGTGAAAGAAATTGAGGACAGTATTTAGAAAAATGGGGAACGACATAGCTTACCTATGTCTTTTGGAGAATTAACCAGCTAGTAAAAGGAGTGGAGGACAGTATTTAGAAAAATGAGGAACGACATAGCTTATCTATGTCTTTTGGAAAAATAACCCACTCGTAAAAGGAAGGGAGGACAGTATTTAGGAAAATGAGGAACGACATAGCTTACCTATGTCTTTGGAAAAATAACCAACTCATAAAAAAAATGGAGGGCAGTAATCAAGAAAATGGAGATCGACATAGCTTACCTATGTCTTTTTGATATAATAAATAAATCGTGGAAGAAATATCTTTTGGAAAGTTAATTAACTCATAGAAGAGAGGGAGAACAATATTCAGAAAAATTAGGAACGACATAGCTCACCTATGTTTTTCGAAAAGTTGAGCAACGGAAAACACTTAAGCGCACTCGCCCCCTACGGATGACTGCTCGCTTTGGAAACGAGGCTTACCGACAACCTAGGAACGAGCACTTTCCCACAGTGTGGTACTACGGGCTTCCGTGAATGAAAAAATTCAACAAGTTGGTATATACGGAGTATAAGAAAGGCAGGACAATGTTTAGAGAAATGAGGAACGACACAGTTTACCTATGTCTTTTGAAAAAATATCCATCTCGTATAAGAAAGGGAGGACAATGTTTAGAAAAATGAGAAACACCACAGCTTACCTAGACGCTTGCTGCCCATAACAACCGATACTACAAACACAATTGTATTGACAGTGACAGATATAAAATTTTGAAACATATTTGAATTGACATATTTAAACTGACAGATTTGAAAGTTTTTATGAATTCTTCTTCATATTTGTTTTCAATAGTTACAATCAAGTGATTGCAGAAAAAATGTATGTATTACGAACAAAAACGTGACATTATTGCTTTCGAGTAATTACCGCGCTCCACTTCGCTTCCATGTGAACATGTTTCACAAGCAATTTTCACTCAATCAATTTCTTTAGCAATCCAGCAGCAGGCAACTGATTTCCAAATATTTCTTCATACACTACTACCTTTAGCAGTCAAGCAACGAACTTGATAGCTCTTCCTAGATATTTTTCTTGATCTTTTTCGGGATATTTCTTCTTCTTCTTGATAATTTCTGATAAACACTTGATTACTCGACTTATTGATCTACCCTATAAGTACACAAAAAAAATATTGAAGTCTACAATAAATGGAAAAATATCAATGAAAGTGATCAGAAGAGCCAATACCAACCAAAGTGAGCCACATTATTTCTAATTGAATTAATCACCAAAATCGTTTGAATGTGTCTTGGAGCTGGACAATGACATTGATATATAAATGAGTCGATACGGTTTCATTGGAAAAACATAGTGTACCTACGTCAATGGGTCACGAACTGAAAATAATTTTGTAACAAAAACTAAAATTTCAAGTAAAGTTCAAGACTAGTTACGAGCAACTAGATTTCCTTTCACGAGTTCATGAAAACGACGTTAAGAATTTCGTTTGGAAGTTTTTATTGAAACGGTCAACGTCTCTTTTAGAGCAAAAAAGTGCAATAAACCTCCGAGGAAGGAGTCTCAAAATTAAAACAGTACTAAATCTAAGGAAACTCATTTGAAAATACTGTTCAAACAGAAAATGAAAAGACCTGTTCGGGAATAAATTGTTTCTTTTATTAAATTAAATACGATAAATCAACCAATATCATTTTTTGATGTCAAAATAATTCTTGTTTTGTTTGTTCCGTTGATTTTAATTTTTGATTAAGACAAATGGGACTTTTGGAGATATTATATTGCAGTCAGAAATGTATTTTGTAGTCTTCTCCAAATGCGCTAACGTCCATTTGGTGGCCTCTGTTCGACTGCCTTGTACCCCATTCGAACAGTAAACTTATTTCCAGTCATCAAAAGTTCAGATAACAATGTAGAAATTCAGAATTTACATATATTTTTCATTAAATTGGAATTAATTGGAAACAGTTAGTTATATTTAAAATAGTAATATGAATAGATTATACAAAGGAATGGTCCAAACAGTATATAAAAAGGATTTCAAAATATGATTATCTCCCAAAATCCAATTTATATTGAAAATTGAAATATAAATTATGTTATAATCTCATCACATAAAATTTCAACAACTATTTTAATTAATTACACATGTTGTGGTCACTTTTATATTTAACGAACCATAGCAATGATTTAATTTAGAACAGTCAGAAGCTGTCAGAAACCGTCAGAGGCATGGGCATTAAAAAAAACATTCGTAAAAACTAATTTGAAAAAATTACTCTTTATACAGAAAAATATGAATTCAGTTGATATTCACATGAAAATATAAATAGGGTCAGAACATCAATTGAAACAAACATATATACAACATATAAAAAAAATGTTTGTTTGCTAATTATTGGAGCACTTTACCAATGAATGGATTACTAAAATCATTAAAGATACTGAAACTAATCGTTGACACTTATTTCTTATTCACCTTCAGCTACCTATTCCAGTCTGGAGAGCTTGTGAGATAAGAGATAACACAGAGGATTCAAAATAGTGTTGTGAATGTTTCGTGCAAGTTCAGTTCAATTCAGATATACATTTTGTGATACCAATAGTAGATCGCCCTGTGTAGAGCTGAGGATTTTCCAGTTTTAAGAATGCTGTAATTTTCTTTGGAACAGCTCCAATAGTATGAATGATCACAGCTTGTTTCACACATTTACCATTCCTTTAACAAAGGAAGAATTGTCGATTTTCGAAATTTGAAGGCCTTTTTGGTATAAATCATAGGCGTGCTTCTTGAGGAATGACAAATACCCTGTTCTTTTTGTTTTTAGTATACCTCAATAAAAGCGAAACTCTGGTACTGGTGCTACATCCACGTCAGCTTAACAAGCTCGACAGAAATATCACACATCAATACAACATTTCCAAGCTACCATGTATGATTATGTGCCTCCAAATGAAACTTAGTTACCCCTTCTTCAGACAAAACTTTTGCTTTCTTTGGTGGGTATCCATCAGACTTTCGTCTCAAGAACAAAAGTAACTTTCCAAATCTGAAAATACTATTTTTGTAGGTAATACCCTTGATTATATACACAATTTGTCTCTATACTCAAGGGTAATACTACAATATGGTGTACAATTTGAAATAACTAATCTTGAAATGTCAATGTTGTCATAAACTCTCAAAAAAAGTTTCAGCATTGGAATCTTGGTCCAAAGCAAGGTGGGAGACTAAACTTCTGATTTTCCTTTCTTGCTTTTAGGCCACTCTTCAAAATCCGTATTCTTCTTGATATCGCGCTTGAGTAATTTTCGGCAGTAAATCAACACTCGCTGAACATGATTCTCCCAATGTTTCTAAAGAAATTTGATTTTTTCCCTCAATTTCCTCAATATCATAAATGACATTGTTTATAATCTTGTTTAGCTGTTTCATGAAATTTTTCTGTAGAATTACGAGGTACGGTACATGGTGTGTTTTTACCTCGAAATCAAAATGTAATCTTCAAGCGGGTCTACGAAAAGTCTAGAACGACACACAGCCGATACGCAAATAACGGATTCGGTTGTTTTAATCCTCGGCTGCGCCTCGTAGAATGTTCAACCTTATCCGTTATTTGCTATATACGGCCTTGTAACGTTAATAACTATTTAATTTGTTTGCTCATAAATTCTGTTAGGTAATTATTTCTATTCGAATCTAGTTTTTCCTTCTGTAAATTCATTATCATTAGACCAAATATTTTTCACTCTCTTGTTTAGTTATTTTACTATCCCCCTTTTAACGCATTCCCATTAGTGAGTGTTTGTTTGCGGCAAAGACCTGCTTTATATTCTGTGTATGTCAGATAGGGACGAATTTTTCGAATAATATGATTATTTTCGATACAGGTAGCTACCAAAAAATTGCATAAAAGTTGAGAAAAAATGTCATCCAATTTGCCACAAAATCATCAATAATAGTAGGTATATTATACACCAAAGTGGTGAAGAATATTAACATTGACCGAGCACCAAAATGTGCGAGGCTTATAAAGGTCTTCACCACCGTGGTGTGTATACATTTTTTCCACTACCAGCCAAATTTTTGACAAAAATTAAAAATAATTAACAGCATACACTATTTCAATGCTAAAAATATTACAAGGATATTGCGTTCACAACACAACACCTTGAGTGTAAGAGCTATACTTATACATCACAGCACTCACAAACGCAACACCGGAAGCATTTACCTCGTCTTCTGACTGACAAGTACACTGTCTGTTTTCGTTCCATAGCTTATGAACGTACTCACTATGTCATCAGTCATTTTTGGTTTAGCGCGAATTTCAAACTAATAACATTTAAATTCAACTTATTTCATCTTGATAGGTAATTTCAAGCAGCAAATACGTTAAAGAAAATCTCCTGGGTATACAAAATTATGTTGCACACGTTTTTGTTGAACTGCTATCTCAAGATTCTCAAAATATTTGAATCAGTTCATAATAATAATAAGTTGATAATAATAGAAATTATTAACCACTAATAGAGAAATTCAACTTCTCAGTTGGCTAGAAGGAGCAATAAATGTCAACTTTACAGCTAGTAATGGAAAAAACAATGTTATTATTCTTTTTCATGAGTTCGGACTTTTTTATATGTTTGTATCAAGAAATCTTGAAATAGATACTCTAAGAAATAAACATGTTATGGCATTTATCCTTGATTTACTTCACTGCTGCACATATTTGACATATCATGATAAAAACTATTTAACAAGATAACAATCCCTTTCCTCTTGCCGAAAGAAAAACTAAAAGCATATCGATTTACAAAAAGTACAAATTCTGAATTCTGAAATAGTCTATTATACCGCTCGGATGACGGTGGGCGGTATAATGGCAGATTAATTTTAGTAAGTTGTGTCTAGGGTTAGGACAAGAGGGCTTAGAACTGGTGAATAAGAGAAAACAACTTGAAAAAAAGTTGATATGTGTCGTCGGACAAAGTGGATCCTATAAGTAAGACGTAAAAGAAAAATGTCGTCGGACCTGATCATTATTATAAATAATGGATAATTTTAATAAGTTTTTTTCCCACTACTAGCTGTGAAGTTGACAATTATTGCTTCTTTCAACCAACTGAGGAGTTGACTTTTTCTATTAGTGGTTAATAATTTTTTCTATTATTCACCTAGGTCAATATTGGACAAATTCAAATATTTTGAGAATTCAGGAATAGTAGTTCAACAAAATTTTGGGAAACATAATTTTGTATACCCAGGAGATTGTCATATACAGGGTGGGGCAATCTTCTGACATCGGAGGATTACATCGTTGTGGTGAGAGATAGAACTTTATTATTTTGTGTGAGCTAATACAGTTAGTGAGGGCACATTTTGAAAATACTTTCGATTCTACAGGGTGTTCCAAAACCACGTAGCAGCACAAACTTACAATTTTTTAAATGGAACGTACTATATTTTATTCAAGAATCGAAAAGAACTCACCGAGAGCGTTACAAAAATATAGCACTCTAATATATTATAAGGGTGTTTTACAAAGATATGGCCAATTATTAGCAAAAAAGACCTCCTCTTTAACACTCTGCAAAACAGTAAATTGAAATAAATCAACAGTTTTTTTGTATTCAAATGTCATACACACATCATTGGCTATGCTCAGTATTAATTCCTTTTTTTCATCTGTGGCTTCTTTAATACAGGGTGAAACAAAACGCAAATCAAGCAATATCTCAAAATTTATAAATGAATCACCCTATAAGTCTTTTTACAATTTGTTAGTACAATTAATAAACTTTCAAACAATGTAGTAAACTTAGGGCATTAGTTAATGGAAAATCGTAGATATTTTATGATAATGGTCAAAAACAAGTATTTTACATACACAAATTAAATGGTATTAAATTTTTACATGCAACATCTTGTGAATTTTAGCATTTCTAAGGCATAAATTCTAATCGTAATTTTGGATGCATCTAAAATATCTTTGACTTCTACTCTTACTATTAGAGGAGGGAAAGAAGGAATTATGTTGGAAGAAATATATTTGTTTACTGTAAGTAGGCTAATGTCATTATAGTACTAATAAATATAAAAGCAGTTTGTAGTATTAACGGAATAATTACTTAAGTCACCACAAACAGTATATCTTAGCTATGTAAAATGCAAGCTTGTATTTTATTTTCCAACTTTTTCTATTTTTGAAAAACTAACAATTATGAAAACCAACATTATAAGAACACACACATTTACATAAATGAACATTGACATTCTATAAAAAGTATAGTAGTTTATGCTAAATGTTCAAAATGGCGACCATTTACTTCCATACAATTCTTTTCAAAAACGAGGATCTTACTCTTTCCAACATAGATTGAGTTATTATGGAAACTGCGTTACGATTCCTTTCTTTCACGTCTTCTCTGGTGGTAGTAGTAGTAGAATTATAATTGTGAGATAAACTAGAAGTAAAAGGGTTAGTCTCGGTTTTTTATTATGATGGAAGTTGATGCTGATAGTTGCGAAAAACCTAAGTTACTTTTTAAATATTTATGGCCGTAGGAAAAATAGTGTACATAACTCGTTGCAAAGTGAATTTCATTTCCGCACTCGCCGATGTCAACTTTATTTTTAAAAAACCATTACATTAAACAATATTTGTTACAATTATCGCATGGTCGTAGGAAAAATAGTGTACATTACTTGTGCGAAAGTGATTTTTCACACTCGTAGGAGTGTATCACTCGGCTTTCGCCTAATGAGACAATACTTCCCACTCGTGAGAAAAATGTCACTTTCCGCACTCGTTACGTAATATACTATTTTTGTGTTTTGCGTCAAAAATCTGGACTTTATTTCTTTTGCATGAGGATTATATGAGTTTTGTTCGTTTGAACTCCGTTATCAAAAATATCGAAGATTGTGATAAATTGATGGTAAAACATGATATGAATTGACAAACTTTTATCTTTGGTATGGAATTTCAGAAGACTTTCATCGTCCAGCTCAGC
Source organism: Galerucella calmariensis (assembly GCA_910591675.1). NCBI lineage: Eukaryota > Metazoa > Arthropoda > Insecta > Coleoptera > Chrysomelidae > Galerucella > Galerucella calmariensis. Next base: position 75,081 of record CAJUYG010000144.1, read on the forward strand.
TATCATCAGAAAAAGTGAAGTATTTTGTATGCAAATTCAATATTTTTAGGAAAACAATCAAAGATATTCCATAAAGACTACAACCCTGTTAGAACAAACTAATCTCTAAGCCAGAGTAAAACTGCACTAATGGTTTTAACAGGTGTCTTCATGGAACACTGTTGCCTGAATGGAAATTTGAGCTCAAAAAAGTAGAGCAGGAAGAATGGAAGAAGAAACCCCCATCCACATACTTGCGGATTGCATAGTAATACAGAATTCTAGGAGACCACTGTATGGCACTCTCATAAATTAAAGCCTTCTGTCTGAAAAACAAGTTTCGTAGAATGTTTCAAATACATTGAACTCTACTATTTTCGAGAATTTCTCTACAAACAAACCCAATCTGCCTTTCAAATGTTTCCACCCTCACCTATCCTAATATTAAGTTCAATAGTCTACCGTTGTACTTTGTGGTTTTCTAATGGCATTCCATCGCTTTGTAACGCCAACTTATCGACTAGAACAATAAAAATTTGAAATACTCTAATTATGTTACTTGAACTCAGTTAATTGATTTGTTGTCTAACAATTTTGTATCAGACAATAGGGTGTTCAACTAAAAATAGATTATTGTTTATGCATAACAGATAGTTAATTCTTAAGTAACAAATAAGTCCCGTTTCAGATGGACGCGTATGGTACGCGTGCGTTTTAAAGGTTACGCGTATGTGTACGCGTGGTTTTACTTTCACATGGGGCGTACAGTCGTTGGCAGACAGTAGTAACAAAAGAAACATGCATTAGAAACATCTAGCGCTGTTGCCATTGCTGCATATTATATTTAAAAAAAAAAGTCAAAAAAAGATAAGGATATGGGTACAGGGTTATTCATTATAAATTACCCACCCCCTATCAGCGTTATTATTACTTTTATAAAAAAAAGTTTCATATAAAAGTTGTTGGGTTACAGCTGTATTTTCTCAATATTTTATCAAAAGCTCAGCAGCGTGCAATTTTGAGGGGATACAAAAAATAATAGTTCTTTTTTAAATGGGACACCCTGTATATTCTCACATTTTTGGAATGGACTTTTTTCTCTGATTTCAAAAATATATAATATGTTACCCCTACCTTGTATCATTTTTGAGTTATGAAATGTTAAAAATCTGAGTTTTAGTTAATTACTGTAAATATGAAAAATATAGGTAATTAATCAAAGTAAGCTATGAAAATGACAACTAATATGTTTGATAAGTAACATTTTTCAGATAAAGTAATTAAAATGGTTTACAGAGAGGTGAAATATTTTATTAATAATAATAATATACAAGTGCTTGAAGCAAGGATTCAACTTGAAATTAACAAACTAAATGAAAATTATGAAGTCATCTGCAATGTTATTATAAATAATATAAGAAGGTGTTATCAATTATGTATTAACAATAATGGTGGACATTTCGAATATCTTTCATGAGTTATTATTTATAAATTCTCTTAAATAAATCTTTGTTTTCTGTTTTGTATTGGTATATATTTTGACTTTTTCTTTTTTACTGAGAACCATTTTATCTACTTTGTCCACGACCACCTAATAATAAGTCAATATTTTATTTCCTTTTTTTTAAAGATATATGGTACCCATATATCAACTGTCGTGAATTATGGTTCATAATACACTGTAGTGTATTATGGTTCATAATTCACGACTAGAGATGGGGGTACAATAAACTATTAAATCTGTGTATTTTGTTCAGGAAATTTGTTTCTGACATATATCTTATCTATAAAATATTGTAATTTTTAGTATTGATACTTTTCATAACGATATTTTCTATTATATTAAGTATTTTAAAACAATATATTTATAACGGTACGTTGTATTGATACTTTCTACAGTATCGCCCATCTCTATATATGTCAAATTATTTGAAGTAGATGCCACAACATTTTGAGGTTAGTAATATGCCAAATCGCTACTGACTTTTATTTATTAATACATAAATTGAGTGTCGTGGACAAAGTATAGTATTCTACTCGCAATTTATGGCCATAATTCACTTGGGTGACTTGCGCCCCTCGCCTGCGGCTCGTGACGCAAACGTCACCCATCGTGAATTATGGCTATCATAAATTGCTCGTTTAATAATATATCATTATATGAAAAATGTCTATTATCAAACAAATTGGTTGTCATTTTCGTAGCTTACTTCAATAAATAATCTTTTTCATATTTACAGTAATTACTAAAACTCAGATTTTCAACATTTCATAACTCAAAAACGGTACAAGGTAGGGGTAACATATTATATATTTTTGAAATCAGGAAAAAAATACCATTCCAAAAATGTGTAAATATACAAGGTGTCCCATTTAAAAAAGAGCTATTATTTTTTGTATCCCCTTAAATTTGCACGCTACTGAACTTTTGATAGAATATTAAGAAAATTCAGCTGTAACCAAACAACTTTTATATGAGATTTTTTTTCTAAAAGTAATAACAACGATGATAGGGGGTGGGTAATTTATAATGAATAACCCTGTACATCCTATTGATTGATCAATTACTATTGTTCCTATATCATCCCAGGATTTTTGCCGTAAGTCCTGATGTTTATATTCTTCGTTGGAACTATCCCATAAATTGGGTCTCTGTTCAACTTCGCTAATAAGTATTTCAGTATCGATAAACCCATTATTATTAGCCATTTTCTGTTCACAACTTAAATATTGGTTGGAATCGGCAACAATGAGAAGCACTCTCAACCACATACGCTGGTATACGCGTCGTACCATCTGAAAACAACAACTAAACGACGAGCAAGCTGCGCCTCGCGTTCCTACGTGGAGCGCACGGGCTGAGCCGTCGCCCGGCGTATGAATTGAAGCGTGCTCACGGCCATCCGCTCTACGCGTCCATTTGAAAACCTACATTTAATTTATGATAACTGACCTCACGCGTATGGTACGCGCGCGTTCCATACGCGTCCCATACGCGTCCATCTGAAACGGGACTAACATCGCGCCATATTCAATCAAATTTGATATGGTAGTTTTGTTCTCATCCCCAATTGAAAAATAGTATTTCCACTTTTTGTGAATCAGCCCTTCAGATTAGCATCTATGAAGTGAAGCTAGGCACAAATTTTGACATGGAACATAATAATTATCATAAGATAGTGTAGTCACCAAAATTGAGGGTGGGAAGAATAAGCTTAGGATGGATTGACAGTGAGTTGTGTTTGCATTTAGCTTTGGTTCATGCTTGATAAATATTAGGTTAGTTCCAACCAATTATGATATCGTACGTAACCAGTAATTGAACTATTTAATGCGCATGCGTGAGAGAAATTAGTAAAATTACTGGTAATCTCTTACGAAACGGTTGGAACGTATTTTGAACTAGTTTAGTAGTTGCACCGATTCTGACGTACACACCTACCTATTAGACCCCTCACGGAAATATCATAAATACCTATAGCCAGAAATGCACAAAGAATTAGGGATGCTGCTGGAGATACTTTGCCACGAATAATTCATTTTAATATCATTAAGAATATATTTTATTGTATTAACAATAATCAGAAACTAAAAGTATAAAAACAAGACATTTTTATTTGTGCTTTTAAAGCCTTCAGGCTTGAAAATACATAAAAATATTATAAAAACCAAAATGGACCCTTTCAACCTAAAAATATCAAATTAGTGAAACTTAATACCAATAATATCACCTATGTCTAAATAATAGAAGTCTTTGTAACCTTGATAATAATTATGTATGTTCTATTTTGACCATTTTTCAATTCATAGGTAGAAGCAGTTTAGCAGAATATAAAGTGGTTTCGGACTCCATTATTCTCTTTTCGATTTTATCAACGACTACACAAATAGACAGTCAGTAAAAAACTATTTTCAAAACAGTTCAAAAACTAAAAACTCACTTTCATATCTTTTACACTTTCCATAAAAAAACAAATTTGACAGTTTAAGATGAAAATGTTGCCACTGCGCATGTTTCTTAATTTCAGAACTGTCGATACTCGCTATCAAGCAAGAATCGTTTGAACGGTAATTTTACTGGTCCACAAACGGGATAGAACAGAGAACTGATAGTAATCGAGAGTTCTGAACCAGTAATTTCAGGTGGTTGAAACGATTTTTTTCAACTGCGCATGTGTATTAGTAATATTACTGTCATTTACTGGTGGTTGGAACGAACCCATTACTATTCTCCTTATTCATATATTTTATACATATTGAAATGATCCCGACCACAGAAATAACTTGTTGAAGTTTTCAAAAACTTGTTAATACTGTATTTACAGTAGTTTCAAACCTACTCTTCTTGTCTTTTTTATGTTCCTTCTAATATATAGCAAAAGCGGAATTAAGTTTCGTTCACGTCGTCATTGTGAACATTTCCAGCGGTTTCAGATTGTTCATGAAATATGGATATTAACATAAAATATCTGATGTGAACAAAGAACATAGATGTACAAAATTTCACAATATATTAAATGAAAACTACAAAATTATCAATAATTTTCTTACATTTATGTTTTTTGTTAATTACATTTATGAAAAGATTCATCTTACATCTTCCGGTAAATCCACACACCTCAATACGATTTCTTGAACAAGAATTACAAAAGTAGAAGTTCAGTACAAATACAATCATTATAAATGTAGTTTTAATAATAATGATAATGATAATTGTCATTATCGGTCGCAGGAAAATGGTCGCAGGAGAATCCAGTGTGGAAACCAACTTTCAAACAAAATTGGGTGCAGTTTATTTAAAAGTCAATTGATTGGTCTCTATTTTTATGAAGGAGCAATAACGGGGTGAAGATACTTGTATTTCCTTCAAAATACTTTAGTGGAATAACTTGAAGATATTGTCTTACATGGAAGGCAAACAATGTGGTGGCAGCAAGATGGAGCTCACCTTTTTGGGCCAACACATTTCCTAAAAACTGGATTAGTCGAAATGGTGCGATTATGGGCCACCCCGTTCCCAAGATATTACACCCTCAGTTTTTTTTTCTGGGGTAAGCTAAAAGGCTTAAAAGGCTACACTTTCGATTGATTTAGATGATTGAAACGATAAAATAAGACAGACTGTCGGACCGTAACACCCGAATTGATTACAGCAGAACTCACAAGAAATCTTTTAATACGATTTGAAGATTGTACATGGTTATCAATTTGAACCTTTTCTTCAATTTATTCAACTATTGGTAATTTTCAATTACCTTCTTTACGTTTTTTAATGGAACAATTTATACAGATGTTTATTTAATTAACCCTATTCAATGATGACAAGTGTGGTATCGTTGAATTTGTTTTTGAATGATATATCCAAGATATATCCCAGATATACTCAAGATCCAAGAGTGGCTTCGCCACGAGCGGAATGAGGTGCGAGGCTTATAAATGTCTTTACCACCATGGTGTATATATACAATGTTTTCACTACTAGCCAAATTTAAGACCAATGACACTCTTATTCAAACAATTTTATTTTGATAGGTAATTTCAAGCAGCAAATATGTTATGGGTATACAAAATTATGTTGCACAAGTTTTTGTTGAAGTACCATCTCAAAATATTTGAATTTGTCCATTATTGACCTAGGTTAATAATAGGTTTGTTCGTAGAAAGAATTTCCAATCGATTGGAAATTTGTCAAGCTCTGACATTCCGTTTGTAATTCGTTGTAAATCGATTGGCAATTTTTGTTGTACGACAGGGTGGAAAATGAAATGGGAAATTTTGACATCATGACAGTGATGTCTTTGATAAAAATGAACTAAAAGTTCTTCCTTACTTGAAGAAGAGCTTGAATTATTGTCATATATATGAAAAAAAAGAAGAATAAGTGAATGATTTTGTAATGTGTGTGTCATTCTTTGGCCATCCTAATAAGAAACCAGAGATTTTTTTTAATATCCGATATTACAACATACAAATGATTTTACTAACGTTTCACTCTAGAAGGAACTGACTGGTCAGCTATCTCCGTGTTTTTTCCACAATAGAAAAATAGTAAAAATATGTAACTTTCTACAACATCACAACACGCATGCTCAAACTAAAGATTTGATCCTGGTCAGCAAATTATTCTGATAGTTGGCAATTGATCCGAAACCGCAAATTTCTTTCTACGAACAGAGGATTTTTAAATCACCAACTGTCAAATTAAATCTACAAAGGCTTTATTTTTAATGCGCATGCTTCTGACGGTTTCTGATAGTTTGAGCATCTGTTTCGACTTTTTATATCTGCCAATTTTCATATATTATGTTGTATAAACAGAGAACGTCGTGGGACTGCTGGAACTATAAACAACAGATATTGTGAGAATGTTTAGAACTGCTGTGTTTCAGTTTTTATTAATTGAAATGCCCTTACCATAGTATGGAAAAACTGCTACTGGGATAATTTCATTCAGGAAGTATAAAATGTTCGACATGGGAAGGGTTTTAAGCTCTGTTTGACTTCGGTAAAATTGAGCTTTCTCGAATAAATGATTGGATATGTAAACTGGTGACATTGTCCTAGAGACGAAAATGATGACAGAGGATTTTCAGTAATACCGAAAGGAGTAATTTATTCCTCTCACGGATGTCGACCGCATCGATGTTAGACTCACGTATTTTTGTTTCTTTTCACAAGAAAATGAAAATGAAGAACTTGTAGGCTTATTTGTTTGGATATGTTAGAAATAACTTTTTTCTTGACAAGTTTATCGACGAGTTAGCACAAAGTGCCATACTCTGCACACTAAAACGTTTTTTTTGTCTAGAAGGTTATGGAAATTTTAAGCAATGACTACTTCTGCATGATTTTTTAGAGCTCTGTACTAAGGTGGTAAAAAAAATAACCCTATTCCTAAGACCTCGTGATCCTTGCAATACGAATAAAGGATGAACCAGCCAAGTGATATCAAAATATTATCAACAGCATTCCTTTTTTTATCTATTATGAGGACGAGTTTAAAGTATTTCTATTGTCAACAGACTAAAAATAAAGTTTTTACGATAGCTAGTAACATGGGATGAGAATGAAATAAATATTTTCAACAAATCAGAATTGTACACATTGTGAATCAAAACGATATTAAGTACGCACATGGAATGATCTATAAATAATTAGCTACGAATTCTCTCATCCTTCAACTGAAACTGTATGTATCATCCACACATTGTTGACCGTTCATCGGTTGTATCTTTTGTAGTTCACAAAAATGGCTTTGTTTCTAAAGGTGTTGACGCTATCCTAGGAAATATTATCTTTATTCAGAAAACTAGCCTTTAGGTCACTTAGTAATTAGTGGCGATGGTAATGGTGTGTGAGAGTCACAGAAAATTCAGTGTCCTAGTGGGAAACAACATCCTGACCTCACTGTTGGTTCCAGCACACCCTGTAATGGAAATAAATGGAATAACAGATGAACTAGCGAAAATAAGGACCGAAACACCATCAAGTACGCTTAAGCATGCGTTTATCCCAAAATTCCTTCAGGATATAGTTTCAAAGGAACTACTAGTGAATGTTACTTAAGTATAGCTACACTTTCGAGATCCATCGTTAGTATAGGTAGCGGATTCAAGTCTGTATTTTTAAAATCATGGATGAATATAACTGTGTATTATGATAACCAGAATACAGTTCTTATGCGAAGAATATATACATATTTTTCTTTGCGTACTTCTTATTTTCAAATTGCACTAAACCTTTTATGATACTATGAATTTTGGTCAGCCTTCTACCTATTGTTTGGTTCGTGTGTACGTGTTTATACTGGTAATTTACTTTTGAATGCGTGTTTTTTTATACTTCAAACGAATTAGGATTTTTGAAAAGGAAATTCCACGATCTATATTCAAAGAGTACAGTGTATAAAAGTTTACGTCATTGAACAGTTGGGAAAACTTCTACACAGATTCGAGCAAGTAGAATAAATTCTAGTTCACTTTGGTGTAACTAGCGTAATCACCCATCTATTTGAGTTGGATCATTAAGTTTTGGGATGTCGTCTTTTATTATGTATTTTTGTCTAATTTCAGAGATTTTAGTAGTTTCTTTAAAAATCCACCTCTGTTGATGTCTGTGGAAAAATTTGACTTGATATAAAACGTTTCCCATTACTAATAATGTCCATTTAATAATTTGAAAAGCCTCACTCACACTACTAGAAGTTACAAGATTGTTTGACCGGACTAAGCGAGGAGCTGGTAATCTAAGTAGAAGGATCCATAATTGCAAATATTTAATACAAATGCTTACTGTTTCAACGAAACTAAGTGAAAATATTAAAATAACAAGAGCGGATGCGATGACAAATTAAGTATCTATCTGTCAGAACTTTCAAAAATGAAAATTATCAGCTGATTTTAATATTAGAAAGTGTTGTGTGATACTGGGCGGAATCTGACCAATCAGACGTCTACAGAATTGCCAACTTAAATTCAAATTACTCCTCCTGGTTTTTAAATGAGGTTATAGGGACTAAGTTCGAGAATCTTCAACGTTTCCAATTTCTCTTTCTATTGTTTCGTTCAAGCCGAATATTTACGATTCAGCTTACTTTAAAAAGGATATGGAATACTAGGCTTATCGAGATTTGATTAAGTTAAAAGGAGTACCTATCCAGACAAATTTCAATAGAGTTAGAAAATTTAATATTAATTTCTAGAACTACAATAAACTCATTGAAATATTTAAAAAAAATCATAACCATTTCAAGTCTGAAATTCTCGTTTTTGTCAGGAAAATTTAAAACCACAAAATTTTGGATGAAGTAACTAACCAGCCTGGAGTTTAATTTTGATGGATTTTAATTGCAGCTCAAGCAAAATAAGAGTCATGCACTAAGCACTACTTCGCTAACAAAACATTATTTCTTATAAGTTAAGTCCATTCGACGTTATTTTCGGTTCGCAAGAAAATTAGAGTCTCTAGGCACTACTTTACTAACAAATTATTTCTCATAAATTAAGTTTATTCTACGTTCTCTCCGGTTCGCAAATATTGTAATCACTTTGTCATTAAAATTGTCTATTTAGTATCGCTTTCATTACGTTCCCGAAAAGCCAATTCAAAAGCTCCACGAAGTTCAACACAATTAATAATTTTTTTCCTACTAGCGTGCAGAAAAGTGGACTTTTCCGCACTCATTTTAGTGCAGAAAGAGTCACTAGTGCGCACTAGTGCGGAAAAGTTTTTGGGAAGTATACTGACATTTGAATATTTAAAATATATTTGTATGATTGTAGTTTACCAAATAACTGAAAAATTAATAAATTTAATATAATTCCGCTATAATTTTAAATAAAAAAAAAATTTTATTTTTCAATCATTTTTTAATGGCCCTGGTATAAGCCTCATCAAATGAATGTCAAATAATAATAATTAATTTGTTGATATGTATTTAATAAGAAATGTTTCTTTATGTTAAATTTTGGGTCTTTTTCCGCATGCTAGTAGAAAAAGTAGTGTATCTAACACGTGCGTAAAGTGACTTTTCCGTACGCGATTGCTGGCCGAACTCGCTAAAGCGTCGTTCGGCCATCTGCAATAGCGTGCGGAAAAGTATCACTTTCCGCACTAGTTAGGTAAACTACCATATAGAATATATCGATTCTTCGATACGTTTCCATTATATTTCTGTACATTCAACCAATAAGCCGAATATAATTGAGCCATAACATTAGTTGACCCTAGTAACTCAAACTAGATACAATTATGAAGATGGCTTTTAAAATGTTAGGGTCTTTTTTATTCTCAAACTCAAATGCTCTAGATCCGTGACTCCTATTTCAGTCCAAGCTCCATCGCCACCTAAAATTATGCAGGGAGAACTTTATAAAGCACATAAATCCACAAATCCGTACAGCGGATGTATGAAAGAGCTAGCAGAGCACGTATAGTCCAGCTATACGAGGATGTATTCATATCTCCAAGACCTAAGAAGTTTCGTGTCCAAAAATCTGCTGGAAAAGTTCTTGCTTCAGTTTTTTGGGACTGCCATGGAGTAATCATGATTGAAGTACGGTGAAAAAAAGGGAAAAGAAAAGACGCGGAAAGCTATCCAAAGGTGTTTTGTTTTTGCAGGACAAGGCCCCTGCGCACAAATCTCATGTTGCCATGCAAAAAATTCGTGATTTAGGGTTTGAATTACTAGAACTTATTCACCAGATTTGGCTCCGTCCGACTATCATCTCTTTCCTCAACTGAAAAAAAATGTGAAAGTTTTCTTCCAACGAGGAGGTAATAAAAGCTGTGGAGGTCTGTTTTGCAGAGCAAGAAGAAACATTTTTTTGGAAAGGTTCTTATCATTATGACAATGCGAATGCCTTACGAAATATTTTTGTCAATTAGAAGATTTTTTGAGAGCTCTGCAGCATTGCAGCGCTTTTGTACTAGCCGCCACTGCTCATAGTACCTCTCTAATAATGCAATAAAACGGCAGCTCCCAACTAACGAACAGACCGGCTAGCGAGATTTGCAGCCATTTGTACCCCAATATGAAGTGAGTGATGGAGAGAAATTGAAATAATAAAACATGTCGGTAAACCTCGACATTTCGGGGTGCGTTTCTCTAAGTAAATTAAATGGTTAAGGGAGTCAGGTTGTGGCTGTTTTCAAGGTCAAGCTACTGGAATTGAAGTAGAAGGAATGTTTTTAATACTATGAAGTAATTACCTCTGAAATAAATATAAATCCAACATTTTAAAAGTAAAGTGTGTAGTGACTTGAAAAATATTTTATTTTTGTTTGTTGCTGGGAATTAGTCTCCGTTGAATGTTTATAATTCGAAAATATTTTTTTTATTGGAAACAATACTTTTAAAATTGCATTTTACAGTAAAGAGAATTTGTCAGATAAATATCTTCGGAAACTCTTTTAAACAATAATGCCTAAGGCCTAATGACAGAACAACAGACATTGATGGAAAAAACGTTTTTCCAATATTCGCTCGTGAATATCGACATTTTTTATGAAATTTCCGGTAAGAAGGTTACTATTTCCTTACATTGAATCGTTGCCATCCCTGTGGACCTGTCGTAGGATCTGTAACCCAAATAAAACTTTTTAATATGTTTGGTTTTTGCCAGATTAATGATTACATATATGCAGCTGATGGTCAAAAGCCTCTCCCGATATACAGGACATTCATATTCCCACAAAACATACTCATGCGGATCGTACCAGATTGCTGGTGGACACCAGAGATAAGTGGCCACTGAAACTCACATTATTCTGTGAATGACCTCTGACATAAACAATAAACTGCAACAATCCCATGCCGTCCAAATTCCGAATAGAGTCTGACTGGGTTAACGATCAATATCAGTTTAATAAGAACATATACCTATCTAATGGCAAGTGAATTATAAATCTGAAGGATTCTTCTTATTGTAAGAACTTGAGAGTTGATGTTTGTGATGGATTAGATTGAAGAGATTTTGTACGGTCTGCTGAGATAGGAAGTATAAACGCTTGAAGAGAGGATGATACACTTTGATATTCTCAAGTATCAAGTGACATTTTAGAATAATTCAGAGGCATCGCAGGATATTTATCAGCTTATAAAGTGTCTCTTTAAGGATAGGGTGTACGCAAAAGTATTTCATCCAGAAACGCTTGGAGACGTGATAGCAAGTGTTTTCAATAATATTGTTAACGACAGAAGATTGAAATTTTAATTTCTGTTTGAGTATTATCAGTTTATAGACCGAACTACACAGAATTTGGAAGGACTTGCTGCAGTTGTCACAGGAAGAGAATATTTTGCGAGCTTCACAGTAAAGACTGTGGAAGGGTTAATCCTACAAGGTCGGAAAACAACTTGCACACTACTTATTCATTCGCGTCATTAAAAACCTCTAGAACAGCTGGATAATAAAATTAATAAAATATATGACTGAACAATATTGTTTTCCAATTGATTATTGTATTCATAAATCACGTATTTTGCCGACAGATATCTCAAAATTAGATAACAGACTGCCAAGTTGATGATATCAATATTTGACAAGGGACCACGCTAGTTACTACTATACATTTGCCGGATATTTTCTGGATTTGTATTTAAGAAAATTTATGGTTGTCGACCTTTTGGAATTTCTGTTTGAATCATGTTCTGAACAACATCAACCAAATGCTAACGAACGACTTTCTGCCAACCCAAGATGTCATATTTTTCCAAAAATTATTAAGAATATCTTTCCTACTTTGTTCAGAAAATTCGGAGCATTGTCTTTTGTCATTTCTGGGAGCTACTTCTTGCAACTAATTGTCTTGGCTTTCCATTACGATTATAATTGGACTTTCCATCCAACTTTTTTTCATAGTCTTCACCCAGCAGACGTCTCTTCTTTCACTTGGCTCTTTTATCTCAGTGTGCTTATTCTCAACCAAGAGATGTGAGGGTTCCTACGAGAAAATCCGCTATTGTTCCATTGAAATTTTATACGCGGTATTCTCGGCGATTCCCTTCCTATGAAATTTTGGTAGAAGAGGAGCAATTGTGTTCTCCTGCTTTGAAGCACACGAATCTAATATTTTCATGCGAATCGCATGCGCATAATGTATTTTACATTGATATGTCATGAATCAAAAGAAAGATACTTTTATTTATACTTCAACTTGTAGTCAGTTCATAATTTCCAAAATTTCAGAGTCTATAGCTGAAAGATGCTTCGCTGGTTCACCACCCCCTGTGCCAATGGCATACCTTTTTGCAGCCACAGCTTTTGATTTGGTATTTTTTTTCAAGTCTTGCCAAGTTATATATAGGTAAACAATTGACAAAATTGAAATAATTCAAGTTACTTTTCTCCACTGCCGCCATTCTTTTTGAGCACCATTTGGTATACTATTTAGAATATTGGCCAGTTCTTGGGCCTTTTTAAATGTGAAGCCATTTGTAAACCGGCCCGTTTGCAAATCTTCATGTTCCTTCATGAACTGCACTAATAGATCTTTTTGCGCAGAATTGATTGAAGGTTTTCGGTCCATTTTTATTTTATATTATATCTATGATTTGGAAACATAAAATGTCATCTATCAAGATTTGACGTTTTCTTGTTACTCTTAAACTACTATTTGAGCAAATGGTCTACCACATACATTTCAATTTATTAATAACATACGGCAACAATTTCCAAGTATTTCGCATGGCCCAGAATGCGATTCGAAATTTCAAGAGAGCAAGGAACGTTCCTACTCGTGTGATAGAATATTCATTTCTCTGAACTATATTCTATCGATGAGAATAAGCGTCCTGGTTAATCCCTTCCTTTCTCTTGATTTGTTTATGTTTTCCTCTCAGTCTCCTTTATAAATATCATTGTTGCTTTCCCCATTTTCTTCACCTGAAGAAGAAATATTCCCTGATTCATTCTCAGTATCGGAAATATTCGGAATCGGTTGCTTATTGTCAAAGGACTCTTCAAAGTCTTGAATTGAATTAAAATTAAATTAATAATGTTCTTCGAATTTCGTTGATTGGATTTTGCTCAGTATTTACAATTGAAGGCACACAAATTCCTTTTTTTTTCTAAGGAGCCGTCCCTTCGTCGGTACCACCTCAGCCTCCTGGGCTTATTGTGGATACTCCTAGTGTTCTGACTACAACCTATTCAGCCATTCCGTTCCCTGTATTAGCTCATACAGGTTCTTTGCTGGTTGGTTGTAGAAGTCTTCTGGAGTCATTTGGGGTCTACCATGCACAAATTTCTTACTTTACATCGTTTAAGAAATAAATTGTTCCAACTTCACTATATTCTCTATCTTCAACTTCACCTTTAGTGATTTCCACTGTTATTTTATTCAATTCTACATTATTGAGTTCATTAGTTTGTGAAATACGTTTTCCAACAAATTTGTTTTGAGCAAGCTGAATAAATTCAGGATCATTAAAAATGGTAAGGCTGTCCAGAGGATTATCGTTAGGAATGTTCGCGAGAATTTTAGTATCTTCTTTGTTGGTAACGTCTTTCACAATCCCTTTGTTAAGCTATTTTCATCAGGCAAACAGCTCTTGCTAAATAATATACCATTTTCAACCTAAAATACATTTTTTTTCCATAATATCATCTGCATACAATCACTATGAAAAACCTAAATTTAGAACAGAATTATATACGAGAAGTACTTTAACAGGGCAAAACCTTGTAGCAGAATTGCGATTTAAAATAGTTTGGTTCCTGCGGATTTGCTGACAATATAGAAATCAATACGACGTGTTTAATCTGTAATCTTTCCGTTCCAGAAAACCTTAAGCACATATTTTCAGTCGGCCTGTTGTATGAAAGCTTTGGAGGTATTTTTATTAAACTTCGAGGACTCTCGAATGACTTGAGCTTGATTTTATCATATTCAGATTCCATAGTGCTTACTAGAATGGGGGAGCAATGAAACTTCTATCATTTGTTTCCAAACAATGAATCAATTCCAGAAACTACGTAATACTTCCACCTATGTATGGTGTTTACGATGTTTTGTGATACTGTTTATTTATATTTTTCCTCATCTTATTCTATACTCTACTTCTTTTTTATGGCTCATATTGCATGTTAGCCACTCACATAATATACGTGCGAACAATCCTTTTTATATTTTAAAAATACATTAAAAAAAAATCGAATAAACTACCATACATTTTCTTTTCAGAAATCATTCTTTCGGTATTTTGAGTCAGTAGCGAAATGTATATTGATGTAAAAATATGTGAAATCAAGGAGAGGTCCCGAAATAAAAAACGGCAATTCACCACTAACAATGGCAATCATTTGCAATAAAACTGAGATAACGCATTCAATAAGAAAAGATATACTAGCGCTGATTCTGTGAATAATTTTATTACGACCAAAAGTTATATAAGCAAGCTCACATAAAATTTAAATTATTTGACTTTAAACTACCTTATTTTTCTAGCTATACCATTATCTCAATTCTCTTTTCGTTAATGGAAATCTTTTTGGCACTCATTTTTTTCGTAATTGAATGATTGTTATTTTTGGCATAGTTAAACAATCGTGTAGTTTCAAATCAAATTTGTTACGAAGTCCCTTGAAACAAAACATGCACCTCACTGTAAAAAAAACAATGAGCATTACTATTAAGTAGGTGAGAACAACACCAACCGCAGCAATGGAACTAATTACTGGTCTGACCCCTTTGGCCCTGCACGTCAAGGAGGTTGCGTTAATGGCCATGGTACGATTGCGCACGGCTGGTGTAAACCCCGAAGTAGGAGTGGGCCAATTGAGGTTAAGCCCATGGCAGGAAGCGCTCACTGCGCTACCTCTGCTGCAGTCAGCCAACGATGCAATTGAACCTAGGTTTTTGTTTAACAAACCCCACAAAATTCAAATAAAACAAAACACAGAACCAGATGCTGCAAATGCAATACGCATATATACAGATGGTTCAAAAATGAAAGAAGGCTCAGGATGTGGAGTTTACTCGAGAGCACTAAGCCTAAAGATTGAGTGGGGAATGGGAAACAATACCAGCGTGGTTCAAACAGAACTGGCTGGTATCTCAATTGCCACAAAAGAAATAACCAGAAGAGGAATTTCTAGCAAAAACATAATAATCTGCACTAATAGTAGACAAGCCCTATTAGCCTTGAACAGACAACGTGTTATATCGAGGCTAGTACTAGAGTGCCACCAAAATTTAGCTGACGTCTCGGCAGATAACAACATTATCCTGAGGTGGGTTAAAGGGCACGACAGGAGTAAAGGAAATCGCATTGCTGATTCTTTAGCCAGGGAAGCCGCTGGACTAAAAATTCTAGGATCCAGTGACACCTACAGCCTAACGACTTCGACAATTGCGGAACTAGCCAAACGTTACACCCATGCTCAATCCCTCAAGAAATGGGATGGAATCAAAGGATGCAGTTTTGCCAGGATCACCCTGGGCGACCCTGGGAAGCTGGCGCCAATGACCAGGAAAAACCTACAAAGGATTTCTGACTGGTCACTGTCAACTAAGGAAACACCTCCATACTATGGGCTAGTGGACACACCTCTATGCAGAATGTGTGAACAGGAAGATGAAACTGTCAGGCATGTCTTATGCGAGTGTCCGGAGTTATCGTGAATAAGAGAGTGTGTGTTCGGTGAGTCTTGGCCTACACCTGCCGATATAAAGGAGATGTCTCCTAGTGACCTGTCCAACTTCCTGAGAAGGACAGGATGGACAATATCCTAGGAGGACAACTCCTCGGGGAGGATGTACAATGGGTCACATGTAACCTAAGTGCTGTGAGCCTACACACTCACCCTCCCTACTCTACAGATACAGATACTATTAAGTAGATAAGCAAACGGAACTCTGGAACAAAAGTGGCGTTCGTCAAAAGTGGGCGATGGAAATAAGCTAATAAATAGTGTGCTGTGGGGTGTATTTCACCCATCAAAATAGAAATCATAAAATGATACTAGAAGTCATCGATTGTTTGTCAAAGTTTTTTGGATGCGGCCACTGAAGGCTGAAAAGGAGATTACTTGAGCTTTCTCGCTTATACTTGTAGAAATCCGCAAAACAACCGATTAGATCAAGGAAAGGAATTTTACAACAGACTCACAAGATCTTTCCAATGGTCTGATTTTTGTTTTTGCTATGCCTATTTCTTGACGATACCGTAAAAGGATTCCGGTCCCAAAAAGGATGTTCCAGCTTCTCTTTTTGCTATTTCATCTGCTATTTCATTTTCTTCGTCTTCACCAGTATCTCCTGTAACTAGCAGTAAGGTTCCTCTTGACTATTTCCTCTAATTTTCAAAGCAATCTCTTACTACTTATTATACAAGAGCTCAGTGCATTAATAGTTGTTCAACAACTATCCATCATTATAATAGTCATTGGCCCCTATCAAAATTAAATAGTATTAACAATAAAATTTTCTTCACTACCCAGTATAGTTTACAATGTCTCAGCAAAACGTCCTGTCCTGGTTTATAACAATTTGAAAATGTTCACATCTTTAAGCCGAAGGTGAAGCCCCTATCATCAAAATTAATCCTGTTCTAGGGATTGCTTACTCCGGACAATTCCATGGTTTCTGATGTGCCTTTCAAGGACAGTTAACATGAAAAAAGGTCAGATTTAATGGATGTGGCTAGAAGGTCTCTAAATTTATTGCCGATAAATTAACATTTAATAAAGACTTTTTCGAAATATTTCGAAATTCAGTATGCTTCCAATGAGGACTTCATTTTGTTATATGTTGGTGTGTAATAAAAAATGGATGTAGTATCTGTAGGATCTGAATTGGAATGGAACAAAATGGGATAAAATACGGCTCGTTTCTCTTTATACTCACTATAATTTTACTCACCTTATGGTCGTTCAACCAATAGCCATCACTGTCATGCTGTAGTTAGTTAGGTCACGTTGGGTCCTTCCTTTTTCCTTTATTGGCTAATATATCAGGGAATAGTTTACCTAGTCGAGCTCTGGGCAATCGAGCGTCTCCAAATTGAAACAATTGAACTTAAACTTGTTTAATCGAATCAGTTACTTTCCAAACTAAAATTATCATCGAACAAGAATGTTAGTGGAGGTGAAAAGTTCAATTTGTGTAAATTGTACCATTTTCCAATTGCGATTCGTTGAAGTGAGAACTGCATTAGCCGTGCGATGTAATTTTGCTCAATGCATGTTATAGACGTTCGATTTTATTTTCAGATTGGGTTAATTTATCTCATTTATTTTAATTTATTCTCATTTACTATCGGTGTGATTTCGATGAAACTTTTTGGAATATACATTTTATTTTTGAAAATGTGTATATTGTGGGAGATCGATGATGAAAGATGAAAATTTCAAATGGGAGCTCAATTTTCAGCAACTTAATGGATGGTATTAATAAAAATCAGTATTTACTTATAAGTACTTACTTATGAGTATAAGTATCAGCATTAAGTAAATACTGAAATGTATATTAAAAAAAAAATGCTGATACTTAGAAATATCTACTGATTATTCTTAAGTATTTTCTTATTCAGTCGAAATTTATTTACAAGAAAAAAATACAAAAAACTCATGTTAAAACTTTTTCAAATCAGTCTACCTACACTTGATGTATACAAACCTGAAAGAATCTACTTTATTTATCAACCATCATCTCGTTCGTTTCGTCTTGAAGTGAAGGAAGTGGCAATGAGAGTATCGTTTCAGAAACTGAAGAGACGGATTTAACATTTGTGGCCAAATTCGTTCGGGATAACCCTATTATTTTAGATTTTATAGGATTATTCAATTTAATCAATGAGCATTTCTTCTTATATTTAGAATCCCCTTAGATTGAGTATTGTCCGCAATATCTACTATTGGTATGGCATTCCAATTCAGTGGCGGCTAGTAGATACGCGCTGCAGAACTCACAATAGTACCATCAAGGTTGTGGAGACTATTATTATTGACCGAGCACCAAAATTATTTCGCGAGGGTCTTTGTCCCTAGCGGAATAAGGTACGAGGCTTATAAATGTCTTCACCACCATGGTGTATATACAATTTCTCCCACTACCAGCCCAATTTAAGACAAAAATTGAAAATAATTCACATACGCACCACGAGAAGCGTTTACCCAGTCGTCTGACTGACAAGTACACTGTCAGTTTTCGATATATAATGCCCGGTTTTATAAAGTAGAGTTAAATATCTCGAGTTACCCCGAGGGTTAACTCTCGGGTTAAGATGCAAAGATCACTGGCGTATTTCTGTGAAAATATATAAAAGAAGAGAAAGTCGGGCCACAAAAAAGTGTTTTTTTCCATGAGTCGGGTACAAAAAACTTATAACCTCACATTTTTTGTTATATGATGGCGTGTAAAGTTGAAATTACTAAATTTGGAAATGGATTTTGCCAGCAGTGAAAGGAGTGTAAACTTCTATGAAGAAGAAGTTGCTGTACTGACTGCATTTCTGTTTCTAAAAACCCTAGGTTCTCGAGGTGCCTCAACCATTTGAATAATGTCTTCTTCACCATCTGCTAGGAAGTCATCAAAAATTTCAAATATATATATATATATATATATATATCGAAAATGATATTATTTATATATTATATTGTATCTATGTTTTTAACATAACCTTCCATTTCTTCAAGTTTTAGCATTTTGCGCATGACAACCGCTATCTCGAGAGTTAACCCGAGCCAAATGGTGGGGCAGGGTTAACTCTAACCTCGCTTTATAAAACGCTGTATCACCCACCGGTCACAGGGTTAACTCTCGGGGCAGGGGTAACCCGAGCTTATAAAACCGGGCATTATGAGCGTACTTGTTATGTCATCAGTCATTTTTGGCTCATCGCGAGTTTTAAACTGATGGCATTTTTATTCAAACAATTTCATCTTGATAGGTAATTTCAAGCAGCAAATATGTTAAAGACAATTTCCTGGGTATATACAAAATAATGTTGCACAAGTTTTTGTTAAACTACTATCCCTGAATTCTCAAAATATTTGAATTTGTCCATTATTGACCTAGGTTAATATTAGAGAAAATTATTAACCGCTTATAGAGAACTTCTCAGTTGGCTAGAAGAAGCAATAATTGTCAACTTCACAGCTAGTGGTGGAAAAAAATATTTCAATCAACTAAAATATTTTCTTTCATGGAATATGAAGTTTATAATATATTTTTTGAGGCATACGCATTGTCATAATGATAAAAAAACTGCGGGCGTGAGTTTTATCCACCAGTGGAATAACGAATGAACCTAACGACACAAAAATTCTAAAAGTCATCTTCATAATTATATGCAATACTAGAGTCAAGTAATATTATAGCTTAATGAGATTCGACTGATTGGTTCATCAATATACAGAAACATTATGAAAACGTGTCGAAGAATCGATATATTTTATCAAAAATATTGATTTTGTGGAGCTTTTGAATTGGTGTCAGTAGATAAAATGAGAGAGATATTTCTGAGAATTTGGGAATGTTGGGTGGGCTTATTAGTTTTCCAGCTGATCTAAGATGCAACTCTAAGTGGGAGCACCTGATAGAAAAATAGTGTCTTGAGACTTTAATATTTTGCGAACCGAAAATAACGTCGAATAAACTATAAATAATTAAAAATCGAAGTAGTGCTTAGTACGAGACTCTTATTTTTCTTGTTTTGCAATTGACAATTGCTCCAATATTTCAACACAGACGGTGAAGAAAGGACGATAATATCCATGGGAGACAACTTATCTTAGAATTTTCACCACAAGCCGGCACTGCTCCAATTTTGTTTTGAAATATTCCACTAGTCTTACAAAAAATATTTTCGCTTTCTACAAAAAAGCAAACGTCGTGAGATAACGACTATTTATTATAGGACATTCGGTAGAATGTAAATGAATCGCTATCTTGGCACTCACTTCATGGAACGAAAATAGAATTAAAAAGCTTTTCATTTCCAACAAGAAGGTTCTGAGCACGGAAGTCGCGAGAAAGCAATTGCTCTGACTGTTCCAAGTACCGCTGGAAGCATTAGAGATTGAAAAATATATTTGCACGTGCTACTACGTGGAATATAACAGTAGGATCTTTTTAAAATAATACTCCTTACCAGTGAAAAACTACTTTGTGAGGAACTGTACATTAAATTATGAATTATACCTGTCTAGCAGCTTCATACTTTCTGACAATCTGAATTGTCTATCTATTTCAAACAAATAATAATGTTACTACGTGGGATGTCTTTTAAGTGCAAAGCTGTACCTCAACTGAAGTTGATGAGTCAGTCGAAAAATGGAAATGGGTCTACAAAATTTTTGACAATGCTCTCAACAAAAAGAGAATTGGAATGTGAACGGATTAATCTTAGCGACGATCTAAGAACAGATTCACCAACAACAGCAGACATCCAGGAAATCGTCAATGATGTAAGAAAACTGATTCAAGATTAACATGTGAAATAGGAGCATAATTGGACATTTCAAAGACATTTTATAGATAACCCCTCGTATTGTCGAAGCATGTTTATCAAAAACAATTGTATCAGTGTTAACCTATTTCCTGTTTCAGCTTAATTTTTCTTAGCACTGGTTTTCGATGGTCTTCTTCATGTTTGGAGACACTGTTTTCAAATAAGGACAGTTTTGTCTCTTTAGATCGAAATCAAAATTTATAACCTGGCGCTTGAACCTATTTGGTTGTGTGGGATAGATAAATACACTAGTTGCAGTGCTTTCATCAAACAATATTGTATAATTAAGTTGAAAATATATCTTGGCTTCTACTTCCAAAAATGTTCAGACTTATACTTTGCAAAAATAAAATATATTGAAGAAATGCCATTTATTGTACATAATTTTCCAAATACACCAGTGTATATATGATAAAATATGGCGTTTCTTATTACAAATATGCACGAGACGGATGTAACTCTTAATATTGCTTTTTCATTTACATTGTAGCTGAAATCTATCTCCTAGTTATCTAGACGTTGTTTCAGCATCCATTTAATTTGCCTATACACGTGACACCAAAAATAACCATTCATCTGTTAGTGGCACATCGTAATGATAAATAGCATTTTATGATCATTTGTCTTGGAAAAGAGCAGTAGAAATATTATTCTGTCGATAATATTCCAAGGTTAAGCTGAGATAAATATGTTCTTGAAGCTACTACTAATTGCTATTAGGAAATGCTTTCCTTTATTATTTCCTTTTTGCCGATAATATTTAAGGTGAGCGGAATAATTAATTTTCTTTTCACGTCATAACCTCATCCTGCTTCAAGAGCATAGCTGCTTTTTAAGACGTAAACACATGTTTTAGAATGTCAACATCGAATACTTCATTGGAAAATTAAGATAACGCCACGTGCCCATTTAAAGAAGAAAAGTAAAAACTATCAGACAAGTTCAAAGCTATTTTTTGGAAGAAAAAGTATTCACACTCATACAGTTTGTCGCCCCAATTTGTAGTTCATAATAATGAGTTGCTGGAGTTGCTCCTACCAATGAATTATGTTTGAAATGAATGAAGGGAAAGTTATGAAATCCTAGGATGATAAATGAGACATTATTCTGTATATTTTAGAACAGATGTCAAATGTTTTTTACGTAACAGCTTAGCGTAAGGCCACCTTCTTGAATTTTTTCAAATGGCAACAGAGGTCGCGTGGCTTATTGTAAAGGAGCTTATTTTTTCTCTTCACAAAAATAATATCATTGTATCACTTTGATACAAGATGTCTTGAAAAATATCAGTTACATTTTTTTATTTTAAGTTGTTCTGTACTGATGTTATCAAAAAACAATGGTAGGCATTAAAAACATCAACTACATCATTATTTATGTAAAAATTCTTAAAGCTGATACTAATTCCAAATTAGCACATAGTTTGAAGAAAAATTAAGAATAATAGCACGTTTATCGAGAAAAAATCGAATCAAATCTTCAAGTTAGTTGGATATGATGATCACTGATCACAAACATTCCAATGACGAAGCAGCTCATCTTTTTAGCGATTCAAATGTGACGAGATCAACAACAAATTCAAAGAAACTAGTAGTGTAAAGGATTTTCCAAGGTCTGGTAGACCGAACAGTGAAACTGACGAAAATATGACTCAAGATGTTCTATTATACAAGTGTATTGGCAAGAGATCCTGGTAAGGTCTAGAATTATATAACTTTTCCTTCATCCATTTCAATGATAGTCCTTTGGTACGAGACTTTTCAGCAACGCTGTATAAAAGATAAAAATTGGACGTCTATGTCTTTTTTTAGTGTATTTGTCTCTGAAAAAAAAAGCAACAAATATCGGCAGATAATAAACAATTTACCGACACCTATTGGTTTTTAACGCAACAAATATCTTAAAATAGAATTATTCGTTCTACATAAAGATTCAGTGGTTATTTTTCACGGCATACTCGTAATAAATGAATAAACATTTTATAATGAAGGATCTAATTTATTATAACAACTTTTTTCACTGTGCGATGTCTTCCTTACAAATATGTGATCATTTAAATTCAGACTATCTTGTCCGACCTTAATGGACATTGCGGTGGAAAAAAATGAGTGTGTCAGACTATAAATCTTTGTCAAATCACACAGAGATTTGGCTTTCCATTGAGGTCGTGAAAACTTCTCTCGAAAACATAAAACTACCTTCATACCAACTGTCTATAGAATGGATATCGAACTTTATTAATAGGTCTGAGTGGCAAGTTCATATATTCATTTTTAAAGACCATTCTTTTTTCCCAAGACTACGCATTCGGCCGATTCTTTTATGGAAATAACCACATTCTTAGCTGATAATATTTTCCGTAGGAATATCACAAGAGAGTGAGAATAAATTGAAAATAATTTGACAGATTTTAAAAAACTTGTTGCCACGCAATACATACAAGAGCCCGAAGGCTTTTGTCGAATAATGGCAACGCGACAGATCAAAAAATACATTTTTGCAACTCCGAGACTAAAGTGGCCACCTTAGTCTCACATGTTAGAAACTAAAGTGTTACTTTTAGACCCAAGAGATATAAAGTGACATTTAAAATCCCAAGGGATTTAAAGTTCAAATAAAGACGTACCATAGTAATATTAATCTTTATTCGTTGTGATGTTCACATTATTGCAGTAAATTAAACTGAATAACATCGAGTACTCCAAACTCTGATAGTCAAATATCTCATCTATATACTTGGCAATCCAGCGACCTGTCAAATAAAATTCAATATTATGTCGAGATAATAGTATCATACTATTACAAATTTGAAAATTACTTGTCCTAAAACGGCAATTTTTATATCCTCAATATTAACTACTCGTTGTGGTTGGTGTTTTCTATTGATACTTGATTCTGTTTCAAAAAATGTATGGCAGGGATGAGTAGCATCAAACTATCTAGATGTGGCTCTTGCAGATTTACTACAATTTTAATACATCACTTTTATAAAAGCTAAGCATGCTTGACACCTCATTTAAAAAACGTCAAACGCCAGTTTTTCGATCGCTATGTTTTTGTTCCCAAGCAAAGAATACATCAACTGATACGAAGCGAAACTTTGGAGAAAAACAAATCTGCGAGAACCATCACTTAAGTTAGTCGTCGTATATCATGCGATAACATGTAGGCCTCTTGCTAATGGTATTGACAAACCCAAATTAGATTAGAATGTGTTTGTAAGTTGGAATTATTTTTTAAACGATTTATTTCACGCCTAAGTGCAGAAATAGTTACTGATGTGAAAATACCCACATAATACATTTGATAAGAAACCGCTTTATGCTCAAATACTTTTTTCTACAACTGCTATGAAAATGACGTATTTCTCATAGCTCACTTAATTTCAAAACCAAATATTGCTCATACTGTGAGAAATATTATTTCTCGCGGCACTTTGCTCACGCCACGTACATTTATATGGAGAATCAAATAAAATCCACAAAAACTTAGTGTGCTACTTGTCATCTTTAAATATCTACTCAGTGGTCATAAAACTGTCAGATTATATCAGAAGTTTCAAATAACAGAGAATTCAATGAAAATAAATGACCTTTTGGGTTTGACCATTAAAAATTGTACAAATTTCACCAACAACTATAATTTTGAATAACATTATTCAACAGTTTAGAGATAAGATACTCCAGTGTTATTTTTGTTTCACTAACCATAAAAATAAATATCAAGTCACTTTACTAGTATTCTTTAAATTTGAGCAGTTGTAGAAAAAGTATAGTGTACAACATGTGGGGAGAGTAATTTTCTCACTCGTGAGAAAAATTGAACTTTTCCCTCTAGTTGCACAATATACCATTTCTCATTGTGATTCGATTGAAGCTGTAACATTTTATTATGGTTTTCAGTATTTGCCAGAGGTATCTGTCATCTCCAAGGTTATTTATTTGTGTCCCTCCAACATCAGAGGGTTTTCGCCGGGCTTTAATCCTTGTTGTATTGTGTATTCTTTGTGTTTAATTAATTGGAATTATCCGTAACCCCCAACTGATTGACGTTCTACTTATATATTATACATTTCTGTAATCCTCTTGCAAAGGAGAATCCCACAGTGCAATAATGTATAGGGTGTTATATTTGAAAAATTGGGAGGGGGATCATAGGAGGGAAAGAGTTGAACACTTTTCAAGGGATGTATTGAAACCTTGGAGAGGGCCAGTTCTAGTGAATTTTACCCAAAGAATGACACTTTTCTTGCATTATTGTTTTTTGGTAAAACTTCATGAAGCATCAATGACTCGGACGTAATGTGATGGAACGTGTTGGTTTTGGTGTCTTCATAAAAAGCGTTCATAAAAAAATAATAACAGATTTGGAAAGGTCGTTAAAAATGCACTCTTAGTTCTCTTAAATTTGCTCTAGTTAAATGAAAAAATGGAAAGTATATGTTTAAAAAAGTTGACTTCTATTCTTATACCACTTTTGAATACTTTAAACCTCGTAGGGAATAGCAAGCAGGGTAAGGGCACGGAAAATTTAATAGTTAAACCTGAAGTATGGCGGTTCGATTCGCCGCTGTGGTGAGACTTTTTTTTGTTTTTAGTTCCTTTTTCACAATCTTTGTCTGAAAAATATTAAATTTAAAATAAAGCAGTCATTTGTTCCATAAATTTATTCATTCAATTAAATGCTCAAATTAGTCTCCGTTTGCTGCTAAATAACTTTGCTTTATTTTGGATTTTATGTGTTCTTGGACAAAAATTGAAAAAAAGAAGTAGGAACAAAATTCACCAAAGCGGCGAATCGAACCACCATACTTCAGGCTTAACTTTTACATTTTACGAGGTTTAAAGTATTCAAAAGTGGTATAAAAATGGAATTCAACTTTTTTAAACATAACTATCCATTTTTTCATCAAACCAGACCAAATTTAAGAGAATTGTAGTTCATTTACGATAAGTTTGCAATAACAAAACATGACAGATGGTTTACATCGTTGTCACGTTGTAATTTTTTCCCAGCTGCTGTAATAAAAGTATGTTGAGTTGTTTATTTATTCAACTTAAAAAGAAAGAGAACAAATTATAAAATTTTGATGAGTAAATACATAAATTTCAAGATGTCCAAGTTTGAAACCCTAAGTTTAACTGAAAAATGTTATCTTCATGCACATGTTAAATTGCATCGTTATTGCATTATTAAGTAACAATGTATTTATAAAAAACTTACATCTCTCTCAGAAGTAATAGGAATTAGCGGTCCACCGTTATCTCGTTCTCTCTCAAAATATAATATTAGGGATGCTACCATCTCCTTACAACCACTTGATGAATATCCATGCATTGCGGTGTTCGATACTCTCTTTTAAATAGTTATGAAAATAACAGACTATATCTTAATCTGTAAATAACAAACTATAAAATACGAATGGAAACGACAAACCAACACAAGAAACTCTGATAAAATTGTCTGATTTTTACAACATAAGTCTGGCAACCCCGGACACGGCAGCCAACTTTTGGACCATAACTTCCCCCTTTATATGATTAGTTACTCCATTTACACGTTGGATATTCAGATTTGTTCAGTGGCTGCAATCATTTACATATTTTTTTTATTCCACCATTAGGAAGAGCACATCATTTTGAGGCTCTGTGCAAAAAATTAGGCGTCAGAGAGACTCCTAAGTCGCCTAAAAAAAATTATAAACATTAAACAGCGCTCCTCTCCGAGTTTCAGGCGTGATGTCATCGCATATGAAATCTCTTGTTCAGAGAGCGGATACCCGCGCCGATCGGTTATATGACTACTTATAATATACTTATTAGAAGACTAAAATCTGTATCATAATGATACAGATAATACAGATTTTTAAGCCAATGTTTTAATGCTTCTTGCAGTATACAAATGCAATATACATAGATAGTCCCAAATTTAGCAATTTTACACGCATTGTTTCACAGATAGACCTGAATTTTTCAAAATTATATAGCTCAGTGCTACACATTTATTGCAGGCGAACAGACCTATTGAGTGACACTTAATTTGACAGCTGTCAAATAATTTTGATTTTCAAAAGTTACTATATTTGAAATTAATTAAACCAAATTATTAAAATGCACAAAAAAATTAAAGAATTAATATTATTATGTTCAAAAGTTTTAAATTCATTTGTTGTACAATTTGTAAAATTTATTTGTTGAAGTTCCTTTCATTGTTCTTGTTTTTTATAATAAATGATAATTATTAATTAAATAATTGTTATTAATCGGAGTAGAAAAAATATTGTATGCAACTTTCATGTAATGGCCATTAATACACTCGCAACATGCTCGTGTCTTAATGGCTATCATTACATGATCGTTGCATAAAATACTATTATCATAAGTTTTAGCAAACTCTAAACAGTGTTGTTTGTGAAATAAAAACGTTTAGAAATAATTTGAACCATTCGACACAATGGACCAGAACCAGAGTAAAAAAAGCTATAAATATTGTGCGGTTCCAGAATGTAAAAGTACTACGATTGAAACATGCAAAAAAACGGAATGGCAGAAAAGCATAAAAAGACTCGAAGCATTCACTGATAAATCAACATACTTTGTTTGTGTATTTTTGGGATTTCATTTTTCTTCAATCAAAATCGTTATAAGTTACCTTATAAAATACGTTGTGAATCCATATTGAGAAGGTTATTGGAAACCAAACGCTTGTATTAATCTAAATTTATTGAAAAAAGTAGATAATATTGTTCTTATAGCTTGTGGTGTTATTAATGTTCAAAATTATTTAATAAAATAATGGGTCAGTTCTTCACAAATTAAAGTCCGGATCAGCTCTAACAAATATCGCTTTTTTTACCAGTGAGGTGCATGTGCATTTGAATCTGATGTGAACATTTGGAACCAATATTACCTACTTCATCAAAATAGCTTTTTCTTGTTCTTTTCAACATTGGTGATTTAATTTCCACTACACATTCATCATAAATAGCATTTTGAAAAGCTCCTTTGATTGGGCAGTCTGCAGTTAAAAAAATTGCAATTTTTTACTGAGTAGCCTGTAGCGTAAATCTGTCCAGACCAGGAATAAAACGAGACATCTGGAATCACCCTATATATCATTTGAAAGAGAGCATGTATTTATGGAAATACTGACATTTTCAATCATTATGTCCGGAAAACAGCCAAAAATGATGTGTCACATACCTAGTATAAAATTATAATTCAACAAACTCGTGTTCTTTATTAAAAAACTTCAAGTCCACTTCTGGAAGATTTAATGAGTCGGTTTTTTTTTTTAAATTAGGTCCACATATTTTATTTTACTGACACCAAAATTTTATAAGTAATTCAAAATAAATAAATTCTACGCGAAGCACGTTACAGTCAGAAGCGTAGTTTTCGTGCACATTAACTTTCATATGCGTTGACGTCACAGCCATAGTCTTTTATCCTTAGTACTTTGTTTAACGACAGTTAAAAATGATATGAAAATTTTAGTAAACGAGCCCATTGTTACTACAAATGTCAAAATTGCAAACTTATTGTAAATAAACTAGAAGAGTGCATTTAAGCTTATTTTTTAAAGACCTTTCCGAATCTGTTATTATTTTTCATGAACGCAATTTGGTAAAAAAGCTAGCTCGCGCTTGACAGTTTTATACAGGAATCCCTATGTCGCATCTTATGAATTCCACAGTGTATATATTTTGATACGGACGTAATTACGGACGTAATACTTTTGATCGTTGGAGAATATTCAGTTAATTGATAGCCATAACATAACATTTGATCATTATTTGCTGTATTTTGATATGGACTGGAGGGAAGAAATGTATTTAAAATGAATACTTATGCTCGATGACATCGCTACAACGGTATCCAATGCATCACTGCAAATCCGGTGTGGGTGAAATCCTTTTCACTACTTTCCAATTCCAGCGACATGTGCCGTGGGCGTGAGTTTACGTTGTTTGTGGACATAAAAGTTATCCTTTGAGTGCAATAGACATTTTTCCGAAAAATGAAGATGAAAATTGTTATTAGATCATTGAATTGAAAAAAGTGGGTGAATAGAATGGAACTGGAGAAAATATCACAAATCATTCAAACGCGTAAGATAAATCATTCGACAATTCCAGAATAAAGTATAGTCATAAGATTTATTTTCCAGCATTTTTGATACAGCCGAAAACACTTTTCTAAATTGTCTGGAGGTGAACAAGGTGTTGATAATCCATGAGGCAATTTGACTGACAATGAAAATAATAAATGTTTTGGAAATAATCAACACCACTATAGCTTTGTCGCACTTATTCATTTTTCGCTTTGGATATTTCTAAAGGGATCTTTCCTGGTATACCTAGATAGATGAATTAAGTGGACGGAGTCAAGAGCCTCTAAATTATGGCATTTAGATAGGTATAAATCACATAAAAAATCGGTATTGCTTAAGAATTTAATCAGATAAAAAATATACAAGGTAATCTATTTGTGATAACAAAGTTTATTATTATTCCGGAAAAAGGAAAGATCTGACAACAATATGAATACCACTATTATAATGATGATAGTTCTGTATCTGTATCTGTAAAGTAGGGAGAACACAGAACACAGAGGTCTCATGTGACCCATTGTACATCCTTCCGAGGAGTTGTCCACCTAGGTCATCGTCCATCCTGTCCTTCCTAGAAATGTGGACAGGTCACTAGGAGACATCTCCTTCATATCGGCAAGTATAGGCCAAGACTCATCGAACAGACACTCTCTTATTGACGATAACTCCGGACACTCGCATAAAACATACCTGACAGTTTCATCTTCCTGTTCGCACATCCTGCATAGAGGTGTGTCCACTAGCCCCATAGTATGGAGGTGTTTCCTGACAGTGGCCAGTCAGAAATCCTATACTGTTAAACGTAGGTTTTTCCTGGTCATCGCCAAATATTTCTTCGACGCCAGCTTCCCAGGGTCGCCCAGGGCAAAACTGCATTCTTTAATTCCATCCCATCTCTTAAGGGATTGAGCATGGGTGTATGATGATAGTTAAGGGCTGCTGAAGTTCTTTGCATGTGTGACACACAACTGTTTTTCGACTACCGAATAAACCAAGGAAGAGGAAAAACTCCAAAAATCATGGCGTTATGAATTTTTCCCACTTGTGCTACTAAAAAATGCTTTCCGTCCTATTTTAGATGTTGATATATGATTGGTTCTTCTCTAAGGTAGGCGGAAAACTAGATAAAGAACTAATTTTGCAAAGCCATAAATCGTCTGTTATCATCAGAAATAATCTATAGAGCAAATACCCACAAATATCGAAATACGATTGAGTACTTAACTCCTGTTTTGTTGTTGAACTTCATACAGCAATTCTTAATAAGAACAGTATAACTACTTCGAAACAAACAATATATCTCCAGGAGAATAAAAATGATAAGGGAACAGTGGTATTATAGAATATTCCATATATTCAAAATACGGTTCTCAAAAACTGATTTTGACTGTGTTTTGACATACACATTCTCTTTAAATAATAAGAAAATATCACAAAACCAAAATGAGAAAAATAAATTATATCATCTTCCAGTTTTTTTGCTGATACAAATATTAAAGAAAAACAACCCCCGTGCTCAATGCTCTTCAATAAAACATTGTTACGAGACTTTGTTTGTCTAATAGAGGAAAATTGAGTTAAAAACCGTTGTGATAAACAACTCCAAAGAAAGTGTTGTATAACAAAAGTTGTGTAATAAGCTTTATCCTTGAACCAACTTCATTTTCAGCGTAACAAAAACTAAGATATACCCTCTTCATTTCAGTCTCGCAAACCTGAGCCTCCTTAATTAAGACTCTTATTCATATTCCACTCCTTCGCTGTAGACAAATATCTATCAGCCACATCTCAAGTAACGGCTAGTGTTAAATCAGAATTGTTCTCCCTACACCATTTAGTCTATATCTTTGTGCATGACGTTAATAATAGTAGAATGCTCTAGCGCTCTTCTGTGGTACCTAATTGTTCCGAACATATCCAGCTCGTATTCTAATTAATAATTTTGAATCATGAAAAATGATTGATGACTTTATACAAAATGTTCAAAGCTTCAAAACCCGTTACTGATGTCCTGGTTTTTCCGATAGGATAAAAATAGTGAGCGTTGTTTATTGGTGTGATTTTTGCATCACTAATATCTGTCTATGTACGTTGCGGCCGCTTCTACCACAACATTGGCTTAGGAAAGTTTTTCTGCCTTCGATACAGTGGACTGTATTTCCCTAGGAACCGGTTCTGGTATCAAATAATAGATAATATGCTGCAATTCGTCAATAGTTCGGATGAATTTAATAACCTCAACATGCGTCGAAAATAAATACATACATATGCGACAATGAATATATTGACCGGTAGCCACGACACGTGTGGGCTTCATTATTTTAAATGAAAGCCGTTTTCGCCATCAAGTTAATGTGAAAAACGGCGCTGTTTAGTAATGAGTCTAGGCTGTTGATTAAACGAATAATTAGGCTAGATGACTGCAGCATATACAAATTGTTAAACGTGTGGTCTCAACCAGTCTTAACAATGGTTGTTTCAGAAGCTACACTTGCGTGTTTTCGTCTGGTTGGCATCGTCGATGGAAGCCTCAAAGTTGACTTGATGGAAAAGTATCACCAACAGTATCAGTCTGATAGTGTTGATATATGTGCCTGAGTAATCATAAAGTTTTTATCAACTCCAAATAACTTGAATTATTTTATGTTATACTAGTTCATTATTGTGTTTTTATTGCTTAGTTACCAACTCTCTAATGTCGTACTTTATGGCCCGCGCGGGCATAAAGAGAAATAAGTTTTTGTTTTACTTATTTAATAACCATGTCGTAAGCTTCTTTAGACTTTTTTGGCAACATATTTACAGTTGCTTTCTTTGTTTTTTCAATAATTTTTGTTCATTTTGACTTCTAACTTTGACACATATCAATTCTCCCTCAAAATTCCCGCTGAAATTTATAGTTCCTGCGGCCAAACTCCAGATGGATTTTAAAACAGTAGTCACTGCTGACAACGTAAGAGTTACAATTCATTCTAGTCTAAAGTATTTTATGATTTAGAGGATCTTAAAGATCGTATTCGTGAAGCGTTACACCACCTATGATTCAAACGGTGCCTGCTTAACCCGCGAGGACTCTCGGTGTTAGATAAAATTCATTCTCACTACAGGTTTTTTTTTTATTTGCGTGCTTCAGGAATGCCTTAAAAACGTTCATCCGCGTATTATATGTATTTTGTGGGGGGGGGGATTAAACCTACAGTATTCCGAGCGCGGCAAGTTAGTATTAATCTAACGACGCGAGTTCTGACATATGTGTTTTTTGATATTTAATATTATTTAATATTAATCACAGATGCAACACATGCAGCATTCCAATATGCAAGGAAAATACGACCAAAAAAATTTTAATTGTTCTGAAGTTTCTAGTGAAACAAGCGAGTAATTTTTAAATTTCAAATTATTGTTTGTTTTTAATTTAATGTAATGAAGTGTGTTATAAAACCTATTACTATTGTTTTTATTAAAAAAGTCACGATAAAAAAATGTTTTATAGCAATATGCTCATGTGAGAAAAAACCTATACACGCGAGTTGGCGTTAGAAAATTTCTATACGCGAGAGTTTTCACGTGACATTAGTAGGCGCCAGTCCTCGCGGGTTAACAACACTTTTAACACGTTTTTCAGCTTGCAGGGATTCTACAGAAAATAATTTTGAACACTTGCTGTAATACTACGAGATCCGGCTGCATGATTAGTGCGCTCATCTGTTTTTTGCTTAAAACCAAATTTTTATGTATATATAGGGTAAGTCCGGTATAGTTGGACCACTTTTATTGAAATTAACAAAACTTCATCGGAATAATTAATAAGATTCTGAATATTCGTGTAAGTATTTATTACATACAAGCGTACAGGTTGGTGATAACAAA
The DNA here is from genome assembly GCA_910591675.1 of Galerucella calmariensis. Lineage (NCBI taxonomy): Eukaryota > Metazoa > Arthropoda > Insecta > Coleoptera > Chrysomelidae > Galerucella > Galerucella calmariensis. Next base: position 107,998 of record CAJUYG010000144.1, read on the forward strand.
ACTAGAAAATATTATTCTCAAAAAGATAAAACTAAAAAAATATAATTGCAAAAAATTTGGGTTAGACGGACCTTCTCCGGTTTAGATGGACCATCGACATCGGGAGAGACAGACCAGTAGAAAATGTATTCCTAGAGCTAATGACAAAGCTCTTAAATAATAATTAACATATAATTATAACTAATATTAGCACACAAAAACATTTATTTCTTTTTTGCGGCTATTTTTCCACATTTATTGCATACGTTGATATAACCAGTACATCCTTCATGCGTCCAACCTTTGCAAATAATGCAACAGAGCCATTCATCTTTCTTTTTTGTACTAAGAAACTCCTCCCCACAGCCTATGCACTCAGCATTGTCTTCTGTTTCACCGTCACTACTCTCATCATCTAGTATAGGGCTATCAGAATCAGAGGAGTCTGAGGTAGGAACTGTTGCTCTTCTTAACGGGCGTTTTACCTTTTTTAAAATATTTTTTTGCTTCTTTAATGGAGCTGTAGATAAGGGACGTTTCTTGTTCTTCACAACTTCGATATTTTCAGGCGTATTAAGAACTTCTGCAAGTTGACGTCCGCGTCTCTTGGCTTTTTGTGAATACGCAGAAACAGGAATTGGTGATATGTCATCCAGAAGCTTCCCAGGTGTGACAGTTTTTGTAGACGGAGGCGTATTAATTACTTTGTCACTATGATGAGAACAACTTGGCTGTGGAGAATCGTTAGTGAATGACACATCGTTGTTGACAATATCCGTATTGGACGGCAAGGAAGCTTGGATATTGTTTTCTGCAGAAGCAAAATCAGCATTTTCCTTTGGAGTGAGGTAAGCGTAATCTGGTATTGCATCCGGCCAAAATGGAACAATACCTGTGGCTTTAAATCCGGACACAGCATTCTGTACCGTAGCAGCTTTGTTCCAAGAGCAACCCAATAGTTCACCGAACTGAAGTCTACCCAATTTTCTTGCTGGATTTGCTTTCATGAAGCTAGTGCAGGCCGAATAATAGTAGCTCTTCAAGGACTTGAAAAAGGATCGATCCAATGGCTGCAGGAAATGGGTTGTATGCGCTGGTAGGCACAAAAGAATGATATCATTCGCTTCCGAAAACACCAACACACTGAGAGAGTTCGTGTGGGAAGCATGTCCGTCCAAAATAAGTAAGACTTTTCCATTCGGTTTTCTTGGCAGGAAATGAGTTTTCAGCCAATGAAGAAATATATCGGCATTAACATATGCAGACTTTTCTGACATTGCGATATATGACCCAGGGGGCATTCCGGTTGAAAACTCTTCCTTTCTATTCTTCCCCTTAAAAATACAATATGGAGGCAGAAACACTCCTTCAGCATTGCAGCAGGCCACTACGGATATCGTTTCCCCTTTTTCTGCTGAAGTAATGTTTGCCACACATTTTGACCCCTTCTTGGCTAGAACCTGACCTGGTTTATTGTTCAACTGTAGTCCAGTTTCATCTACATTGAATATATGGGCGGGCTTATAATTTAAATGATTTTCATCCAAAACCTGAGCTAGTAAGCGAAAATACTCTCTAACATTTTCTTTGCACAAACCTGTTGCTCGTGAATAAGAAATTCCCTCGGCTTTACGGATTGAAATCTCAGGATGACGAGTTAAAAATAATTGGAGCCAATCATAGCCTGCCTTACACGTATCTCGGTTAAAAGTATGCCTAATTTTAAGTTTTTCTGCAAGTTCGTATGCCATTTTTCTAACGCTGTCTCTGTCTGGAGCAAAACCATATTTCTGTAACTTAAGTATGTGAGCCACTAGTTTTTTCTCCGCCGCATCACCTAGCTGAGAGTCAGGTCCAAGGCGATTCATTCTATTACTATTATTAGACTTCAGTCTTCTTTTTAAGGTCGTTTTCGGTATCCCAAATTCTTTGGCTGCCTGATTAACGCCCATTGTCTTATTTGTCACAGCTTCCATTGCATTAAGGAGTGATTCCGCAGACCAATTTCCACGTTCTGATGTTCCTTTGCGTTTATATTTAGTCGGCATGGCTCTGTTGAAGAAATAAATGTATTGAATTGACCTATATATATGATTTTTGGCAATGTAATTTATGGTCCAACTCACCCTAAAATATGCGATCCATCTATACCAAATTTACGGGAGAGATGAACCACTGGTTATTCATACTTAATCAAGATGACAGAGCTCTTATTTTTAGGTTAAAATAGTCTACAGGGGCCATATAATCTATATTATGCATAACTGTCTTGCAAAACTTACCTATAATCAATTCACCATCAAACAATAAAATTCTCGAATAATTTATTACGTAGTATTAAACACTAATCGGTCACAAAAATGTATTTCAACGTTGTTTAACGATCACCTTCGCTCAACTGGTATGGCGTGACTGGAATTCTGTCAAATTAGGATCGCGGGTGCCAACTGATAAACACGTCTGGAAATTCTCGCCCTGGTCCGTCTATCCCGCTGGTCCAACTATACCGGACTTACCCTATTATTAGAAAAATATATATTCACCGGGTTGCCTATCAAAATTTGGCCGCCAGTATTTTTAATTTATTTTTGGGAAAAACTTTCGTTCACTTGTTTTTTGGATAAAATTACGTCTACATCACGGTAATTTATATGGAGATTTTAAAAAATCACGGTTGCCGTTTCGCACCTGGCCGCACCTCTTCGCAGCCAGGTGTAAACAGGTATGATTTCGATACACTTATACGTTCATGACGTTTATTTATTAATCATATACCAAATTAAAGCTAATTGTTCTCTATTCATTACCATATATGGTTGCCTAATTGAATCCGCCCGCAAATAAGGGTTGCTATTTGTTAAAAATGATAAGTATTTAAGGTAGAGTGGAAGAGAGTTAGCGCGTAACATCATTTATCAGACGAAGATAGCGATTGTCGGATTGTTCAGATTTTTAAAAAAGAGTTACGGAAATATAAGATCCATTTTCAAATTTTCAATTAGCTCAAATGTTTAATTTAATTCATGTTTAAAGATAGTGTATGTATTTATAAATGTCTTTCGTGTAGTGCCAATGACCATAGTTGTCGAGGCACTTGAATTCTAAAAAAAAAGAAATATTTTGATAGCATGTAACAGACGATTATATACTTGAACAAAATCTAATAATATTTTCAAACAATACTTTTACAATAAAATATTCTTTTACTTAAGTCACCTTGGTTTAATTTTTTTATTATTTTAATCAATATAAAATATATTGAGTCAATATTAGTTTTTTATTGTAATTTTTAAATTTGGGATTTTGAAAAGGAATACATATACTTTTGGAGTATTTATTAAGTTATCGCTATTACTCCGTGGTGGTTGAGAAGGTTGAGAACACTAAGATTCGACGCATGCTCAATGGCTTAAAATATGTTACGCGCTCTCTTTCACTACACCTTGAATATTTATCATTTTTAACAACCAGCAACCCTTATTTGCGGGTGGATTCAATAAGGCAACCTTATATGATAATGAATAGAAAAAAAATAGCTTTAATTTGGTATATAATTAATAAATAAACGTCATGAACGTATAAGTTTATCGAAATCATACCTGTTTACACCTGGCTGCGAAGAGGTGCGGCCAGGTGCGAAACGGCAACCGTGATTTTTTAAAATCTCCATATAAATCACCGTGATGTAAACGTAATTTTATCCAAAAAACAAGTGAACGAAAGTTTTTCCCAAAAATAAATTAAAAATAATTTAATTAAAAATACTGGCGGCCAAATTTTGACAGGCAATCCGGTAAATATATATTCTTCTAATTATAAATATACATAAAAATTTGGTTTTAAGCAAAAAACAGATGAGCGCACTAATCCTGCAGCCGGATCTTAAACTATTATTTTATGTTCGTTTTTTGAATTGCATCAGGGGTATTTTAGTTGAAATTGATACTTCATGAAATATTGTTGCTTTTGTTATTATTAATTGAAAAAAATACCAAGTATGTGCTATCGTTGTATTCCAAATAGAACGACACGCAATTTTCAATGACAATATACAGGGGGTGCCATTTGAAAATAAAAAGTGAGGGGTACCTACCACAGTGCTGTCAAATATAAAACAGTTGTTTATAAGTCATTAGTGAGGTTCTTCAATGCCATTCAATGCAGTTTTTTTATTTATTAATTATCTTGTCAAATAAGCGAGATATTACCTGTATACGAAAACGTGGGACAGCCGGTATACCTTTTGGTAGCTTTATCCGATCTTTTACATTCTCCTTTCTCTGTAACATACTCATTGCATCGGCAAAAAATTCCAGTCTTTGGCTCGTGTTGCCCAATTATTTAAGAAGTTGAATTCAGCTGATGCCAAATAACTTCAATGGGATTGAGAATCCAGTAATAAGGAGAAAGACGGAATAATGATTAGTTCAATAACGAACTCTACCCACCGCTCAATCAGAGTACTCTTTCAAATCGAATACGAATCTGTATATTATTAAATAGGTGTTTCCATTTTGTTATTGAGATTTAAATAAATGACCCATATTTAGAATGATGTGCGTTTGCTCCTATGTAATATCCTTTTAGTACCTCTTACGAAATTACAAAGTTTACATTATGAATCATGGATTTGTCCCGTTTCTTATTAATGTTATTCTGTTGACAGTTACTCTGATTTATGTGCGTGTATACGCTATATCCATTTTCTGATCTAAAAGCACATTTGAATACAACTATGACGGTCAGTTTATAGAACCGCTAGCATGTAAGACTGATTATTAGACAGCCGTTTTCAAAGCAAACTCACATTAAAGCGAAATGAATTATTATATGGATGACGAATTGAACCTGAATGAACAAGCTTATTTTTGTTGTAACGACTGTCGATTGAAGATATAACATAACCTTGGAAGGGTTCATAAATGGCAGGAGAAGGTGAAAAAGAGTGCATCAAAATTATCGATAATATTTTATGAAAACATGTTATCTAATAACTGCATGAGTTTATTCTCATATTTTGGCGAAGGAGCCCTACTCCGAAGGAGGGAGGCTCTTCTAACAAAATATGAAAATAACCGAATTATCAGGTCTATTTTGATGCACGAGTGTATCTGTATCTGTATCTGTAGAGTAGGGAGGGTTAGTGTGTAGGCTCACAGCACTTAGGCCACATGTGACCTATTGTACATCCTCCCGAGGAGTTGTCCTCCTAGGTCATCGTCCATCCTGTCTTTCTCAGGAAGGTGGACAGGTCCCTAGGAGACATCTCCTTTATATCGGTAGGTGTAGGCAAAGACTCACCGAACATACACTCTCTTATTGACGATAACTCCAGACACTCGCATAAGACATGCCTGACAGTTTCATCTTCCTGTTCACACATCCTGCATAGGGGTGTGTCCACTATCCCCATAGTATGGAGGTGTTTCCTTAGTTGACAGTGGCCAGTCAGAAATCCTACTGTCAAACGTAGGTTTTTCCTGGTCATCGCCAAATATTTCTTCGGCGCCAGCTTCCCAGGGTCGCCCAGGGTGATCCTGGCAAGACTGCATCCTTTGATTCCATCCCATCTCTTAAGAAATTGAGCATGGGTGTAACGTTTGGCTAGTTCCGCAATTGTCGAAGTCGTTAGGCCGTAGGTGTCACTGGGTCCTAGAATTTTTAGTCCAGCGGCTTCCCTGGCTAAAGAATCTGCAATGCGATTTCCTTTACTCCTGTCGTGCCCTTTAACCCACCTCAGGATAATATTGTTATCTGCCGAGGCGTCAGCTAAATCTTGGTGGCACTCTAGTACTAGCCGCGATATAACACGTTGTCTTTTCAAGGCTAATAGGGCTTGTCTACTAACAGTGCAGATTGTTATGTTTTTGCCAGAAATTCCTTTTCAGGTTAGATCTTTTGTGGCAATTGAGAGACCAGCCAGTTCTGTTTGAACCACGCTGGTATTGTTTTCCATTCCCCACTTAATCTTTAGGCTTAGTGGTCTCGAGTAAACTCCACATCCTGAGCCTTCTTCCAATTTTGAACCATGCACGAGTGTATTTCGGTAGAATATTTCTCGAGTAGAAGAAATAAAAGTATTGTATTTTTTGGTTTACTTTCGGTAACTTTTTCTTGAATTTCAAAATTTGGTATATGTCACAATGACAAATGCGCAATTTTTACACTCGTCACTATAGTTACGGACCTACAGGAAAATTTTTGATAGCCAGCTACCGATAAGATCCCGCTAGCTATCAAAAATTTCCCTGTAGATCCGCACCTATAGTAACGAGTGTTGAGACATTGATAAATGTTGAAAAAACTTATGACAACTTTCTCAAGCTTGTTGCTTGTAGGCAACAAGCTTTCGAGATCTGTCATAAAATGTTTTCGACCAATTATCAATGTCCTTGGGTGATTACTACTGATAATATATTCATCCATGCATTCATTCGTTGGGTTGTGATCAACAGCCCAGGTATTCATACTTGAACTGAATCCGGAAGCTTCGTGTCTTCTATATACGCCACTATTTTGACTGAAAGGATTTTCACCAATTGTAATGGTCGTTCTCACGTTACATCTGCTGTCAGAGTGGAGAGTCAAATTATTTTTGAATAAAATCGCATTCTAAATGACTGTAATTGTGAATTAAGCGTATTGCATGAATGTTTTGGTTTCGTCTCATCCATTTGAATCAAATATTCAACTTTCGTTACCAACGGAATAAACTTATGATTGTAGTAAAGTGGAGGAGAGTCCTCCAGTTACTTTTCCCGGTGGCGGTAACATCTACAGTTTTGCTGGAATTAACAAACATCTCTTCCCTTGGTCATTAACTGTAAATACCGTCTAATGCCGTTTCCTGAAGTGGTAATATGGACAAAGACACTCATATAAGTTTGCAGATCAAGTTCTCTTCTTTGGAGATCATTGGGCAAATTATTCATTAAGTCTGACCACTGAAAAAGGTTTAGTATACTTTTTTGTGCGTAGCCCTTGAAAATTAATAGGCCTACATCTACAATTGAAGTTTATGTCGACAACAGCCTAGATCAGCAGATATTTTTTTTGCTCCACTTTCTATACATCTTTTTCATGTAACGAAAATCCGTTATCGAATTGCCAGACGAAGAAGTAAAAACTTAAGAAGAACCTACAGATAGGACTCCCTTCATGTTCAATGCTATCATCATGTATTTTATTCACGTCCACTTTCAGGCTATATTTGATATCGTAAATGAAATTTTTCTAAGAGTCACATATAAAATTGAAAACTTATTTCACATTTAGTTTCCTTCGACCGTATTTATAAAAGCCCAGACCGGAGAGGCAACGACATAAAATGCTCTAAAGCTCGTTAAGGCATTCCACTTGGGTGCCTGCAAATGTGTGTTTGCAGACAAAAATCCGATAAACAAAGTTGTATCTGTCACAAAAACCGAAAATCTGGATACTACACCAATTTTTTGCCGACACACTGATGCGACTTTATTTGAACATGAATTCGGAATTGATGCTGAATTATTACAGGTTTAGGGTGCACTAATAAAATCAATTCAAGTTTATAGAAAGAAGAAAAAAGGATGGATTTATACGTATTTCACTGAATTATTTTTTTATAGATCATTTGGCGAATACAAAAAGAATCTTTGTTGTTTTGAACGTAATTTTAATTGGAAACACTTGAAGGATTCCACAAAACGAAGAAAATAGTATTTGCTACGTATTTTAAATATTCCGTTTATATCTTATTTCTCAATTTGTTAATGGAGACGCTCCTAATGAAAATGCCTCGAAGTTTATTCTTTATTTTTTTTGTCATTGACAGTTAGTAGTCGCCAATATCTTACTTTCGGAATTTGATTATTAATTGAATATTTTCTGTTCAGTGACAGTTATATATACTATAAGGGATGTAGGTAACATTTACTAGTTGAGAATTATTTTACGCTCGTACATCTGATGGTCTCGGGCTGTTAAAGCGGGAAATTCATAGCGCCACGATTTTTGAAGTTTTTCACCATCTGTTACCTGATGACTTTGACGTTTCACGTGAATTTTTCAATTAAACGTCAGTTAATGTTTAAGTTTTTGGTTATATTTTCCTATTTATTGGTTTATTCGGTAGGCGCACATGCAGGAAACGCTTTAGCAGCCCTAAACGATCAGCTGCCCTCACTTCGCTACGATTGTTTGTGCATCTAATGTTCTTGGGCTGCTGAAGAAAAGATGTAACATTTGAGTG
>CAJUYG010000144.1:116651-140113 GCA_910591675.1 Galerucella calmariensis
GTTTATTTTCTGTTCTGACAGCGCTAAGAAAACAATTCGTTTTGAATAATCTGTTGATCTTAGGATTTATTTTGTACTGGAATTCCAATTGGATCTCACAATTCAAAGTTTTTGCAGCTTTGTCATTCTTTTTTCCTCCGCGTGTTGACAACGAGTTTTCGATGAGGTAAAAAATGTGTTTGTTCTCCATATTTGTTGATATACATTGTGTCCAATAAGTCGGAACCATACGGAAAACTTTTTTATTCTTAGTTTTATGAAAAAAAGCTATTCTGTAGGTACTTGAAATAAAATAATCTGATATCAAATTTCTTGAGCCGTTAACAAGGTTTGTCAAAAAATGAATGTTTTATTGATAAGAACATCTAAAAACGGCAAGAAATTATCATTTTTAATTCCAAATTGAGAAGTAATCATGTCTACCAATGAAATAAATGATTAAAAAATTTTGCATATTTATTTTTCCAAGGCATATGGATAATATTGTATATCTGACAATGGTTCCGACTTAATTGGACACATTGTATACCTACATTTATTTTTTTCAACTACCGAAATTAAACTAAAAGTTCCTGGTTTAGTTAATTATAATCTATTATTCCAGCAAAACGATCATTTGAAGATGTGGATGAAATGAAATAATGGCTTTGTCTGTCGGTTATAGAATATAATTTTTTCAAACCATTCTCTTACTTACTCTCGTTTAAAAGATCAATCATTTTTTTATACCTCCACACCTTGCTTCCAATTTATCTCTTGTTTTGAATTCAATATATTTTATCCACTTATTTTACTTGATTAAAATTTGTAATTTCCAGACTTTTTACTTTCCATACTTTAACTTGATTATTAGCAACTTATACTCAGAATTTTATCCGACTTTCGTTCAATTATGTTTATTTTGAGTTATTTTAAAGTTACTTTAAGGCAGACAGCGATAATGGATCCAACCGAAGGCGGTATTCCATTTTTTAAACATAAATTTTATATGAAGAAGTTAGTGTGTCTCTCTTAAAATGTATTCTCCGAAAACCGTTCGTAAATATTGACATTTATTTTGGAAGCAAAAGACAATATTCAACACGTTTCTCAGAGGAAATTTATTTCACAATCTCAGTATATCATGGAAATACATTCTTAAATTAATTGTATGTAGGAATCTGCAAAATTAAAAATGTTTGCACATTTAAATACTTGGGCGTTACTTTTACAACAAATGGAAAAAGCACACAAGACATTACGAATAAAATTGGACAAGGAAGACGGGCTATTGGTCAACTTAACTCTTTGCTATGGAGTGACAAAATATCAAAGAAAACAAAAATCATGTTATACAAAGCCATTGTAGAGAGCATTACCACTTATGGTGCTGAAACATGGGAATTGAACAAAAAAGAAAAAAATAGGTTGTTATCTCTTGAAATGGACTTTTGGCGAAGAAGTTGTCGCATTTCGAGACTAGAGCATATCCGAAATGAACGAATTCGAGAAATTATAGGAGAAAAAGAAACTATTCTCGACGCTATAGATAGCAAAATATTAACTTGGTACGGCCACCTTCAACGAATGAAGGAAGATCGATGGCCAAGAAAAATCTATAATTGGACACCAACCGAAAAAAGAAAACGAGGGAGGCCACCTAGAAGATGGAAACAAGATGTTGAGGGTGCCATGAATACAAGAGGACTCCAAGAAGATGATTGGACAGATAGGAAACTGTGGAGGTTGAGAAGCGGAAGACGACGACCGTCGTAAAAAAAAAGCCGCAAAAAAAAAAATTAATTGTTTATTATTTTACAACGATTTAACAGATTTTATTTCTTTTTTCTCACCATGCTGGCACAATCGACATGTGTTACACTCCGTTTCACGTAATAATAATCCACGTAAAGTGACAAACGTATGCGCGAACTTGTTGTTAAAACTTGCACCATATTGTAAAATTGACATTTGACTTCAAATCAGTAGCGTAACGTCTTCAAATCTCACAAAATAACAGTATTAAAAAGGTATTTATCGCATGTATAGTTTAAATAAAACATTTTTGGGAATGGGAAAATACTTGATATCGTTAAAATATTTATATTTTTGATTATCGATTGGTTATGCTCGTTAGTAACGCCAATGGCATGAAACTGTCGTTACGAGGCGATATAATAATCAAGACCGATTTTGATTCCTGCGCAAGACAGTGGACGAACTTCACATGGTCTCTTTTTATGTGAAACGGAGACTATGACGCTGTAGTCAATGAACGCGTTCAGATGGACTCAACTGTTGAGCTGCTAGCAGAGTAGTTGCGTTCAGACGTGATGCTACCTCTAGCTGTTGAACAATTATTTGCGCTTTGTTTACTCACTGAACATATTTATTTTGTCATCTTTGGAGCTATCAAAGTTTTGGGTTGAGCTACAATATGTTTCTGGGAAATGAAGAATAATAATGGAAATAAACTGGAAGACTATTATTAGAAAGGAAGGTTATGTTCCACTTGCAGCAATGTGTTCAAACTGAGCTCAGCTGCTAATTGCCATCAAACTTAACATGTTTTGTGCTTACTTTCAAACGTTAACCCGGCTGAATACTACCAATGTGATTAAAAGGTATTTTTGTAGACACCCGAACATCCCGGACACCTTGAAACGCTATTAGGTACCAGCTTAAGTTCATGAGAGATGATGAACATTCTGCTCAAGGAACTACGACTGAATCCTTAAGGCGTTAACAACTTGGACAACTATTCTAGCAATTTCACGATTTGTGTTAACGCAGGCACCATCTGAGGGACGGTAGTTTCTTGTTTTTCAGCAGTAATAACACATCAGGTTTCATCTAAACGTTGATGTGAGAGTTCTAATAGATAATAGAGTTTTAATATATAGTCTTCACTGCATTGTTTCCAGAAGAGCTGCTATGTGTCCTAGGTTTTTTGGAATTGGTTTGAACGTTTTGACAGGAGTGACGTTGAATCTTTTTCGAGGACAACTATTAGTGAGCAAATAATCAGAGGGTGAGCGAAGGTCAGTGGGACTAAGTCTTGAGGATTATTGGAAAGTGAGCATAATGGACAATAATCAAGAATATTTTCTGCATAACTAAGAATAGTTGAAGAATTGTCATAAGTGAAGGTAGAATTAATGATTTCTCTTTCAAGATGAAAGTTACGAAAAGTATTTTCGATTTATGATTATTATGAAGCATACAATTTCAGATTATTGGAAAAAAAATTCTACGGAGGGTGGACTGGTACAACTGACGGAGTATATCATCAGGCTGTCAAAGGAACATTAAATAAAAAAGGTGTAGATAGTACAGCATCCAAATGGATGTCGGAACTGCTCACCACTGAAGTATCAGAGACGAGAACGAGCAAAGACATTGTATCCATATGTACAACCACATGGAGGAGTAGCATCTCCATTGATGTGGAGCCTGACGGTTGAATAACTCATGTGCAGTTTGACTGACCTCATATTATCCTCTCAAGGGTGTGCTGATGATCTCATGTGCGGTTTGACTGACCTAGGATATGCGGATGATATTGTCATAACAGCCAGAGGAAAATTCGACAACACACTTTGTGAAATTATTCAAAACGGTCTGAACTATACAAATAGCTAGTGTAGGCAAGTGGCAACCACACCCAAACCATCTCAATAGCCTTCACTGAGAAAAAAAGGTAGAACATGTCGCGGGACACACGGTAGGAACTTTAGTTCCTTTTAAACAAAATTATGTAATACAATTGACGTTATAGATAAACGATTTTCATATTCTTTGGTGGATGAGTATTAAGCATACCAGACTCTCACGCGGTAGACCCGGGTTCGATTCCCCGTGAGGAAATTTTTTTTACTGGTAATTTTATTTTTAAATAATTATTCTGCTTGATATTAGTAACGACAACAGGTAGACGTTTGAAATATTTAGCAGAATATTCATTATTATAGATAATGGTACGGTACCCTCCATGAGGGAGTCCGACTGGCAACATCTACTTATAGCAGCATCGTATATTTAAAAAGGGAAACCGTAGCACTGTACAAATTGTACAAGAACTGTACGTTTATCACAAAAAAATAGTGAAGACATAAAATTGAATTGGTATGATTATGAATAGAATTGTTGAACATTTTCAATTTCAAGTTATATTTATTTTACATTATATTCAAATGTTTATTTTCTAGACTTTTTCTCAAATGGATCGTAAAAAAAATATAATGTTCGACTCGTGTGGATTGTCCATATCCACACTAGTTGCATAAACTACTATTCTGCACAGTTTACAAAATGGAAATGTGGGCCATCAGCTAACTAAACGGATATGATTTCATATACATCTTGAAACCTATATGAAATCCACCAATCAGCATTCGAGTTTAATATCCGTCATTCATCTTTTTTCAATTTGAAAGGAACGTCAAAATAACTTATCAAAAAAAGTTTCTCATAGAAGCGCACTGGATCAAGAATATTCATTTACAAAGATAAACTTAAAAGAAATAATCCGTACAAATTACCAACAAATACAGAATAAACAACAGAATAAAATGGGTATTTGAGGGGACCTCAGATTTTATAAAATTATGTAATAGGTACATCTGACGTTATAGATAAACAATTTTCATATTTCTCAGTGGTCGAGTAGTGAGCAATCCAGACTCTCACGCCGTAGACCCGGGTTCGATTCCCGTGAAAAAGTTTTTTTTCAATTGTTACTTTTATTTTTTAAAATAATTATTCTGCTTGATGATAATAATAACAACAGGTAGACGTTTGAAATATTTAGCAGAATATTCATTATTATAGATAATGGTACGGCACCCTTCATGAGGGAGTCCAACTGGCAACATCTACTTATAACAGCATCGTATATTTAAAAAATGAAACCGTAACATTATACAAATTGGACATTCAAGAACTGTACGTTTACCACAAAATTAGTGGAAACATAAAATTGAATTGTAAAATGCTTAATTTGAAGTTATAAGTATTACAGTTTATAGAAATTTTTATTATCTAGATTTTTCTTCAGTGATTGAGCACTCCGCCTACGGCGTCGTGCTCAAACTTCGTCCTCGTGCGATATGGCCATCATATCCACACTAGTTGCACAAACTACAATTTCTTTCAAAATATACCCTTATACATTTAAAAACAACCTGCCAAATGTCAAATCAATTTATCCATCCATTTTAAAGTTATCGGATTGAAACATTCAAGTTTTCAGAATTTCAACACCCTGTATTTCGAAAAGTAAATGTGCTAGACCCCTCAATCGCGCAGAAAAAATTATGGAAATAATAGTAAAAATTGATCCGAACAAATTCAAGTAGATCACCGGCACTGCGAATACCAGCTTTGCATAGAATTTAAATATAGCATCGGTGGTTCAGTGGTAGAATGCGGCCCGGGTTCGAATCCCGACAGGAGCATATTGTTATGAATCGCTGCTTCGTAAACGAGAGAGAGACTAAGGAGGCACAAGCACGCAAGCAAGGCACATAACGAAGCAACGTAACATAACGTAGCGTAACGGTCAGATCTTTTGCGTCGCGACCCCTGGTCGCTCAAACATAACCTGGCGTAAAGAACTAAAGTTCCAAAAACTTAACCTCAAAATCATTAAACTTGATGGGAGCAAGGTTGAATGGAGACAAGAAGTCAAGGTGGTGGAAAGTGTTGCAGAAAGAACAAGATACAGACTAGGTGGAGATGGAATCATTAAAAAAACCATTTCCTCACTTCTAAGAAATCAGATAACCTGGTGCAGATGTAGAAATTAAAGAGCCAGAAAATTTTATGCAAATGGAGAAAAAACGAGAAACATTAATCGAAATTTTGTAAGCGATGTTCATAATAATTGTAATTGCAATAATTGTACTATTAATGTTCATAAAAATAAATATGGCAACTTTTACCACCCAAGGGTGATAAGTTGACTTACATCCCGTTCTCTAGGACAATCGATATCTCTTTGGTAATTGTTACTCACGCCCTTCAACACATTGTCAAAAAGCGTTGTTTACAACATAGAGAGGAGATAAACGTATTAAACATCATTCAATTTTGTATATTTGATTTGGAAAATGTAAGGTATCATGAAATCTTGCGTCTCCCATACGGTTGACTAAGCAGTGTAATAAGTTCCATTAGATCTACCAGACAATTCCAGATTTATTGGACGACTTTAATCGAGTGCGTAATCTTACGCTATAATTCGCTGACCCTGTCATTAAATTTTCAGATACACCCTTGGGAAGATCTAATTTATAGAAGCAATGAGCTTAAAAGCATTTAATCTGAAATCGAAATTTTTTTTACAGCGAAACACAAGTAGAATAAAGAAATGTAATTAAGGCCATAAATATAAACGCTTTTGTGATTTATTTCAACAGCAATTTTAATAGGATACTACAATTTTTCTTAAATGACTCGACACAATTTTTTTCTAAACTTGAATGTCTGCAAGAAGATTGATATTTTTTACCGTGAAGAAAAAAGAAATATTCCTTAGGAGTATAGATCAACTCATTACTCATCAGATATTATCCTGATTTCCCTGGTGATCATTCGTAATACCGAAATCGTGAAGTTAAAAACAGCTGAGATGGTTGTAAGCTGTAAGCAATCTGAAGTACTACACACTTTTTTATATACCTTTCAATATCTTCTTCCACAATTTTAATTTCTGGATTTATCTGAATTCGTTAAGTGACCTAACCTTAAATTACCCCTTTGATACGTAGATTCTGTATCCCAAGCTTGGAAATCTCGCATTCAGCAAATATATGCTTTTAAATGTAGCTGAATCTTGAAATATATACTTTCAGCAACCATTAGAGGAGTGCAGTAAGGAGGCGCACATAGGTGCTGCAATCTCCAGCTGAAGATGGCTAAACGCCAGCCATAAGGCTACAAATAGCAAACTTTTTTATCAACGCAACGCATTGCAGCTTGAAAATGTCGTGCAATGTCTAGGTTCAGAGAGCTTGCCATTACCGACCGGCTTACAGCCTCTTTGATATTGAGACAAAATAGGGTTGCAATAAATTCCAGGAAAGCGCAAGACCTCCTGGTTTAGTACCTTTACTATGATACGGCGGGGTACTACACAGGGGATTTTCTAATTTCCTTGTCACTCATGAGACTATTGCGATGAACAAGAGTAAAAACATGGGAGGATGATTGGACTCTTTTAATCGCTACTACCAGAAAAACAGTACCGAGAAGGAAGTGGTGGAAGCTCCATACCTGGACAGAGCCACCTCTTATACTGTAAGGCAGATTCGGTAGATCTTGCAGTAAATATGAGACGGTTCAACGTGGCTTCGATACAAGAGCCGTGGTCTATTGAACATGAGGCTGGATAAAATTTAAAGTGGGAACATGGAATTGCATCCTGGTTGATCTTTTGCATTTCTGATTGATTTTGAATGAGATCCAATTGTTTCTAGGGGGTATACTAATAATATTTTTGCAGTATTCCTTCAATATCGAAACGTTTTAATGCTCATCAATCACAAGATAGCATCCAAATGAGGAAAATAATGCTTTCACTACTAATACATAATAAAACTGTCAAAGCCATAATAGGTATATTACCAGGGCACTGTCACTCCTACAGCGGCGCTGGAGACAATGCTAGACCTTCCTCCGCTACATTGTGTCATTATGTGCGAAGCAAGGGCAGCACTAACCCGACTGGAAAAAGCATCAGACCATGACGTGGTACATGGGAAAGGACACACAGAGATAAGGCATGTGGATGACGACATCTTCAAAATGCCAACAGACCACATGACCACCAGATATATATTTCGCAAGAACTTCGAGATTGTCATCAAAGATCCAAAGGAGCTTGAGGAAGAGAACGCACCACTTAGTAGAGCGCATGAACTGATCTGGTAAGCAGACGGATCAAAAAATGAGCTCGGTACTGGAGCGGGCATATACAGCAAGACGAGCAAATATGAAGGAATCATCTGGCTAGGAAAATATGCCTCGGCATTTCAAGCAGAGGTCTATGCAATACTTGCATGTGCAAAAGCAAATAATATGAGAGCCTACAACAACAGTCAGATCAGGATCTACAGTGACAGTCAATCTGCCCTTAAAGCACTTCAGAGCTATAGGCGACTCGGAACAGTGTAACATTGGAGTGGGTCCCAGGTCACAAAGGAATCGCAGGCAATGAAAAAGCTGACGAACTCGCAAGAGCATGATCGTCAACTCTAATGAACGAACCCTAACCTGCTGTGGGCATCCCCAGATGCTTAACGAGATCATGGTTAAAAGGGTGGATGAAAGAACAACACAATAAACACTGGAAGAATACGCCAGGCAAATAGATGTGAAGGGATTCATAAAAAAACCATCAGAAAAAGTAGCGAAAGAACGGCTCTCAATGAGCAGGAACAAACTACGCACCATAACGGGGCTACTTAAGGGGACACTTTCCCTCAAAGGAGCACCCAAACAGAATAGGGCTGTATAAGAGACCTTACATGCAGAATATGCAAAAAGAATACCGAAACATCTCTGCATATACCAAGCAACTGTGAGTCGCTGGACCACAGAAGGCAGAAACTGTATGGCAGAACCCAAATGACTCCAGAAGACTTCTACAACCAACCAGCAGAGAACCTGTATGAGCTAATACAGGGAACGGATTGGCTGAATAGGTTGTAGTCAGAACACTAGGAGTATCCATAATAAGTCCAGGAGGCTGAGGTTGTGCCGGCGAAGGGAAAGCTCCTTTTGAAAAAAAACAGGGCACTGTTAGCTTAAAATGCAAACAAAGCTTATGGGGCTGATAGTCGAAGTCATGACAGATTCTGTAACCTAGAAGAGGAAATTGCGGAGCACGTCCTGTGCCAGTGCAACTGCTTGGTGAATGTGCGGTTTCTTGTACTTTGTTATAAGAAGTCACCATCAATGAATTGATTTCATGAAATATTCTGTTTCAAGGCTGATTGGCTACTTAAGAAAAGTCGGGCTGTAAAGTGTAATGTAAATTCAGAGGACCACAATAGATCTAAAACGGTCGCAGTGATCGATTAGCCACCTCATCAGAACTAATCTAATAATGTTGTCACTACTCATTGCAAATCATTTTGTTGCAATGCTTAAGCGATGTGCGATAGATGAAAAAGTCTTTGTTATCCCATTATTTTTATATTCACCTAATTCTTACATTATTTGCTCTGAACTATTTGTCGTCTCAACGGGTTTCCCTCTAGGGTAGGTGGAGAGCATTAATTATGTTATGACCCTTAAATTTTGTCAAGCAAGATAATTAGTCCCATAAATTTCAAACTTACTACACCAAACAAACTCTTCTTGGTAACCTTGGAGAAACTGACGAAACTACGTCTTAAGAATGTATCCATGAAATTCTTTAAAATATTAGGAAAATTGCTCGATTAAAGTTTGAAAATCAGAATATTGATATTGGATGTCAACGAGATTGGGTGGATTATAAAAGCGTCGTTATACTGGTATTAAATTCCAAAGCTCAGAAATTACAAAATTATATTTGTCAAGAAACGTTCACCTACTCGTACATGCAATTTCGATACTGTACTGGTCTACACGGTAGACAACTAAAAGGTTGTAATGATAGCTTTTAATGATAGGTTTCAAAAGTTCATTTTATAATGTAATATTTTGCAGTAGGTTTGGATGCTTCATAAATAGTACAATTTTGAATTTGGAAACGGTTTTGCTATGAAAAAGCTATGAAACAGGCAACGAACATGGAAATTAGGACAGGAAATATTGCAAGCAATAAAAGAAAAGGATGAGAAAATATTTGAAATAGGAACTTGGAATATTAAAACTCTTACTGGAAAAAAGAAAGAACTAATCGAATAATTTGACAATACAAAATTAGATATATTATCACTTTGTGAAACTAAGAAAAAAGGGCAAGGAATAAAATAAATGGAAAGAGGACATATACTACTATTTAGCAGAGTAAAACAAGCAGATAGAGCTAAAGGCGGATTAGGATGCATAATCAATAAAAATTTCATAAAATATATGCAAACATGGGAATACACATCAGACTCGATTCTAAAGATTAACATAAAAATGGAAGATGAAATGATAACAACACTGGTAATCACATATGGGCCAACTGAATATGAAAGAGCAAATATAAAAGACGAGTATTGGGAAAAGCTAAGTGAAACAATTGAAAACATAGAAAGCAGATTGATAATTCTAGGCGATCTTAACTGTAGAGTAGGTAAAAGGAAAACAGGCGATAGTGATATCATTGGCCCCTATGGTGAATATGTCAGAAATAGCAATGGCAACATTTCTGCGAAGAAAACAACATAATAATAATGAATTCCTTTTTTGCACATAAAGAAATCCATATGTATACGAGAGAAGTGCAATCAAGAAAGGAAAAATCCATAATTGATTATATACTAGTAAACAGAGAATACAAAAAAGAAATACTTAATACTAGGGTTAAGAGAGGACCAGAAATAAACAGTGATCATTACCTCTTGGAGGCAAAAATTAAAATCAACACTATGAAAAAATATGTTAAAAGAATTTGTAAGATAAGGAAATCTAGTAGAGTAATAAAGGCGTATAGACTAACTGAGGAACAAATAGCTGAAAATTACACAGAACAAACAGAACTTAAAGCAGCTGATACTTTTAACTCCATGGAAAGCAGAAGCGTAGAAGAATTTTGGAATATAATCAAAATTATGATATTACAAACCGCAGAAGAGGTATGTGGATCAACAATTGTAGATAAGAATAGGAAACAAACCGAATAGTGGACAAAGGATAATCAAGAACAGATTAAAATAAAAAAAAATCTTTGGAAAAGTTACTTAAAAACCAAAACAGAAATAAACCAACAAAAATACAAAGAACAAAGAGAAAAAGTGAAACGTATGTTTCAAGAAACAAAAAATCGAACATGGGAAGAGTTTGGTAGAAAAATGGAATATGACCATCATGGAAATCAAAAGTTGTTCTTTAAAGTATTGAAAAACCTAAGAAAAAGTGAAACAGTAGAACTAAAACAAGTGAAAAATAAGAAGAACCAAATAGTTTCAGACGATGTAGGAATAATGCAGTGCTGGCAACAAGACTTTCAAGAACTCTCAAACCAACAAACCCAGGAAGTATCATCAGATATGATAGAAACAGGAATAATAATAGATAATGAACGAAATAAAAGCATAACAGCGGAAGAACTCGAGCAGGCAATTAAAAGGACAAAAAGGGGAAAATCTGGAGGACATGATAAAATCACGCCAGAAATGATCATTTACCTAGGAAAACAAGGAAGACAGTTACTATTGAAGATGCTTAATAAAACTTGGAAAACCGCTCAGGTGCCCAACGACTGGAACATAGGAATAATAATGCCTATACATAAAAAAAGGTGACACGACAGAATGTACTAATTATCTAGGTATTACATTATTGAGCGTA
This sequence comes from Galerucella calmariensis, assembly GCA_910591675.1. Classification (NCBI taxonomy): domain Eukaryota; kingdom Metazoa; phylum Arthropoda; class Insecta; order Coleoptera; family Chrysomelidae; genus Galerucella; species Galerucella calmariensis. The sequence continues at coordinate 128,121 of CAJUYG010000144.1, forward strand.
GTTTCCAAGTTATATGAAAGCATATTGGAAAATAGATTAAGATCCTTGATAGAGCTGGATGGTTCACAAAGCGGATTTAGGAAAGGGCACAGTACCCAAGACCACATTTTCACGATAAAACAAATGATAGAAAAAACACAAACAAAAGAAATTTATATGGCTTTCTTGAACCTTGAAAAAGCTTTCGATAGTGTACCACATAAAACAGTATGGAGTAGCCTAGAACAAAGATCGGTTCGAAATAGTCTAATCACACGAATAAGGAGTCTGTAATTTCAGCTACGTCAGGAGACATAACTTTGAATCCGATATATTTAGAGTCAAAGACGGACTTAGACAAGGTGGAGTACTGAGTCCTCTATTGTTTATTATTGTGATGGATGACATCATTAGGGCAACAAAAACGTACACTAAAAAGATACATATAGGATACAACAGGTTAAAACTAATAACATTGTCTGAGTGTGCGTTTGCAGATGACCTAATGATTTGTGCACCCAGTGAAAAGGATTTGCAAAGAAATCTAAAAATATGGGAAGAAGAACTGAAGAGGAAAAACTTGAAAATAAACATACAGAAAACAAAAGTGATGACCACTGGATCTGAGGATGAAGAAACTGATTAAAGGATACAAAAAGAAGAAATCAAGCAGGGAGACGTATTTGAATACCTTGGTATAAAGATAAATAAAAACGGAAATGCAAATATTGAAATAAATGAGGGATCACCAATGCATCAAAACTGTATCAAGATCATTTATAGGAAAAAAGGAAATCAGTGCAAAAACCAAAATCACAGTATATAAAACAGTTTATCGGCCAATCCTTACTTATGGAAGTGAAAGCTGGATATTGTCACAGAAGTCAAAAAGTCGAAACCAAGTAATTGGAATGAAATATTTGCGGAGAGTGAAGGGTATAACACGAAGAGATCGGATAAGAAACGAGGATGTGAGAAAGGAACTTGAAGTAGAACCAATACTCCAAGTATTAGATAAACAAAAGCTTAAGTGGTTCGGACACTTAACAAGAATGAGCAACAGACCAGTCAGAGATGTGTGGGAAGCCCGAGTAAATACAAAAAGGAAGAGAGGAAGACCTAAGAAAACTTGGAACTAAGAAGTTGCAGAAATACTAGCAAGAAGAAATATAAAATGGGAATAAGCAAAAAAGATGGCAAAAGATAAGAAGTTAATTTTTGTTTCCATTTTTTCCTGTTAACCTAAAGACTTTTTAAAATCACCTAATAAATCATCATGTCAAAATTAAACACCCTATTTATACAATGGAAATCATGTTTGAACACCTACTTTAATCGTTTTTATTAACGTAATTATTTTACATATTATGTTTTCAAGAATATATTGTGTTGTTTGCAGCCCTAGGTTTGATAAAAAAAACCTTCAACGAGCATTCACTCCACGTAACATCATCAATCTTGAAGAAGGGGATGCCATTTTCTCTAAACATCAACACTCTAATTTTTTATCTGCTATTTTAGTATCCGTAAAACTTTATTTAGATCAATCAAACGCAAGGTTTGTTAACAAACCATTTTTTGTAAACATTTTTGGAATAACACTAACCGCTAGTTCGTCTCCAGATCGCTTAGCGAATAAAAACGATGTTACATGTTACGTGTTAGGAGTGATAATATATAGATCATAGGTTTTTTTTTATTGTATTGACAAAACAATTTAATTTAAACGGCTTAGCTATAACAAAAATCCAAAAAAATGGTTGTTACGGCTGCAAATCCCAGCATATTTAATATGGTAATCAATACATGTACACATGCCAATGATATAACTTTCATACATAATCAAAAATAGTAGTTGTTGAATGAATATGTCAACATACACTCCGTAATACATATGATTCAGTTCATTTATGTCTGCTCTCCGTCTATCGTGATTAGTTTAATTAACAAAACTAATAATTCAGTTGAATAGGATACTTGTGAAGGTCTTCCCAATATGTTTTGCACTAGTTCTGGTTGAAATTTGACGAATACTTAAAATTTAAATGACATTTAAAATGTAAATTACATTGCAACACTAAACAACTGCTGATTATTTTCAGCCTAACCGGAGTTAACTTAATCAGTGGTGGTTACGGGACGGTTAAGCAGTTTCATGTTTAATTGTTCACACGTAGGTTAATAATTGAGACAGGGTTACCTCTACAAGATTGGGAAAAGAGAAACAGGAGTGTGCGAGAGATGTGAAGTGGAGGATGATGTGGGACATGTGTTTAGATGTTGGAAGAACGAGGAAGTTCTGAAGAAGCTGGAACATAAACTGGGAGAGGCGGTGTATTGGGAAAATATGGTGGAAATTATGTTAAGGGGCGAGGAGAAATGGATGGAGATAAGTGGCGTGTGACATATGGCATGTGAGAGGTGGGAGAGATAGAAGGGAGAAGATGACGGAGAGTGTGTGAGGGACCGCCGCCTGTCTTGAAGTATGCTAGGGTAATGATTCCAAGGCGGGAGTAACGGCGAGTTTGAAGTGGGTTTGGTTGGTAGGGATTCCCGTGGGGATGAGTCCAACACTATCTGGGTATATAATGGTTTAGGACCCATTCGAACATGAGTCTCTCATCTCGGCCCGAAAAAAAAACATAGGTAAATTAATTATTATTCATTCCATTTTTGACGTCTTTCCCGTTGTATGAGGCGTGTTAAATTTTGATCAGGAAATAGGGTTACTGTATTTTATTATGTTATTAAGTTAAAGCACCTTTGTTACTTTACAACTTTTAATAACTACTTGTACAGCTCAACATACAACTACTATCTCGCCTTTCTGTCATCTCATTCTTGGTCCTTGACATTGACTGTTGACATACCAAGATGACAACCTTGTTGATACCAACTATGCTACATCTCCCTCCTTTTCAAATAAGTCCTCATTTAAATCAAGAATATACGATTTTAGATAATCAGGTTGTCTTCTTGTACGTCCACTACGAACTACTAAATTTTCTGCTTCATTACTACTTTCTACAATATTTTCTGTTTCCACTATGTCATCTCTCTTCTCTTGTTCTACTGTAATATTAGTACTTGTTTTCACACTATTGTCTATTTCTGCTTCATCTTGAATAACAATTTTTTGATTTGAAAAATACCTATACTCGATTTGAAATTGGTTGATAGTAATAAATCATTTTTAGCAGCCGATTCCATAGGCGCACCTACCTGACGTGCCTGAGGTACCTCTACTTATTGGTATAAAACTGTGAGTCATTTTAAGAGCGAACAAACCTAATGCGAGTATTCTAGGACACACATTTGGGTAATTTTTGAAAATGGAGAGTCTTTCAGGATTTATTCCAGTTAAGCGAGCTGCGATATCAGCGCTAAGCATTAGTGAAAAGATTATTGTGCTTAATGTATTTAATGCACTTAGATATCAAAAAAGTGCAATAAGTATCGATTCTACAGTGGAACTTTGTTCAAAGATGACAGGTATTGGAAAAGCAACCATCTACAGGCTGATGCGGGAAGAAAAGACAGGAACCGTGACGCCACCAAAACCATCTCCAGGAAGGCGAACAATACCGATCGATGAGGACGAAAAGGCCATCATAAGACGAAAGGTGCATTCATTCTATTTCAATAAGGAGATCCCTACTTTGGATAGAGTTTTAGGGGCAGTAAAAGAAGACTTTCCTGCAATCAAGAGAGATAAACTATGGAAAGTTCTAAGAGAAATGAATTTTAGATGGGAAAAACATAGTCGGAAGTCTCATTTGCTCGAAAAAGATGAAATAGTGTGTTTAAGACGTAATTATTTGAGAAAAATAAGACAATTTCGCAATGAAAACAAAACAATTTTCTATTTGGACGAAACATGGCTGAACGAAGGCTACACAGTTGGAAAAATATGGACAGACAAAAATGTGACTTCTCACCGGCCAGCATTTTTAGACGGTCTATCAACAGGAATAAATCCGCCCTCTGGATAAGGAAAACGATTAATTATAACTCACATCGGTAGCTCCAATGGCTTTTTAGAAGGTGGACTATTATCATTCCAATCAGTTCGTACAGGCGATTACCACGAGGATATGAATGCTGATGTTTTTGAGGAGTATTTCGAACAAATGATAGAGCTGATTCCACCTGGCTCCGTCATTGTGTTAGATAACGCTCCGTATCACTCCAGAAGATTGGAGAAGATGCCTACAACTGCTTGGCGAAAAGCAAAAATTATCGAGTGGCTTGTGGAGAAACAAATACAATTTGAGGACAATATGGTTAAAAAGGAGTTGCTATCAATTGTAAACACCCATAAACATCGGTTTCAAAAATATGTTGTTGACGAAATGGCCAAAAAACAAAATATAATAGTGCTTCGGCTCCCCCCCTACCATTGCGAATTAAATCCGATCGAACTGGTATGGGCTCATGTGAAAGGTTATGTGGCTAGAAAAAATACCACTTATAAAATGAGTGATGTTCAAAAACTCTTTGAAGAAGCGCTTCAAGAAGTCAACGCGGGGAAGTGGCAAAGATGTATAGAGCATGTAATAAAGGAGGAGGAAAAAATGTGGCAATTGGATAGTTTACTGGAGAAAACGGTCGAACCACTTATTATCAATTTAGGGGAAGAAGACAGTCCCTCAGATATTTCATTTTCTGATGATGATTAATTTAAAGCGAAGAAATGTAATGACTTACTATAAATTTTATAGAATTTCAAATAGAAACATTTTTCCAAATTTACTTGTTTATTGGTTGCTTTATTGTTATTAGTATTATATTTATTCAAATACAAGGGTAACAAATTATGCCACACATCCGAATGTTCACTAAATAATATAATTATTGTGTTTAATATAAACTTAAACCCACCCGAAAGCACGTGCATGAGTGCAAAACATCACAGGTAGAATCCTACCGCTTATTGTTCGAGCCTCGGGTTAAGCTTTGTATTCGACGCCCTTATCAGATCTATAGGAATGGAAAGTTTAATAAATGCAAAAGGGTCTATACTTTCAATGTATATAGTATTTAAAACTTGGCAATTTAGGTGGACCACTTTGTATACGTGTTTGACGGATTTTAATGATTTATTACTATCAACCAATTTCAAATCGAGTATAGTTTCTTCAATATCTATGCTATTTCTGCGTTTCACTTTATTATTCATATCAAAATATAAAATTGTTCTGGGTGTATCACCAAACTTGATGAATTTCCCAGGTAGCCACACATTATCTTTCCGGTAATATAGTTTTTGACCTTTAGTAAAGTCATGTTTTCGATTCTTTGTGTTTTTATCATAGAACTGTTTGTTTCTTTCGTTTTTTTCTTTTTGAATTTCCTGAAATTCTTCAACAATTTTGGGTTTCAACTGGTTTCTGTGAATTGGTAGGTTCGTTCGCGTTTTTCTCCTAAAAAGAAGCTGTGATGAACTATATTTTCAATTTAAAACTGATGTGTTTCTGTGTTCTAATAGTGCTAGTTTTAGGTCTTAGTTCCATGCATTTGCAAATTCATTGAACTCAAATGATGCATAAGCCATATTATCAGCTCTCAATACTTCAGGTATACCATGTGTTGAAAATATTTGCTTCAAAATATTGATAAGTGTTCTTGAATCTTTATGGTTTATTTTAGTTAATTCCAACCACTTTGAATAATAGTCAATTATTACTAAATATGATTCCCCTGCAAAGTCTAAAATGTCTGAAGCAACTTTTTGAAATGGGTATTCACATTGCTCCTCTGATATCATAGGTTCTCTAGGATTTTTATTGCAAAATTTTTCACACACTGAACAGTTTTCAGTATCCATTTTTGGCCAGTAAAACAGTTATAATTTATGAATTGCGTTGATATATGTATTAGAAAGGATGATGACGATCTGGAGTTTGAGGTAAGTGGGAATCCGCGGTAGATATACGAAAGGAAGAATTACTTTGATTTGATAGATGATAATATAGAAAGGCATAATATTTTTCACCTTATATGTGCTGACATCACAATCTCCATCAAAATTATTGTGTTGGCCATAAATTTCTTGGTTATAATATCTTATGTTAAATTGAATAGCGGATCATCATATTATATTTTTATATTTTGTTGCAGTTCATTCTTTTCTGTCCATAGCAGTTTTTTCTCGCTTTCCAACAGCTCTTTCAAGTACTTATTCTCACTGTAGACGTTGCATTAAATTCTTTTGCCATTCTGGCACTAGCATTTGATTTATCTTGCCACGTAGCAGCAACAGTTTTTCCTCTATTATATTTTTATATATTTCAATAATTGATAATAACTTCATTTTCTGTGTCTTGTCACTCGTTCGTTTCAGTTGCCAGATTCCCAATTCTTACAAATTCAAATGTACCTATTGCCAAATGTATTTCTCAGATAGCTAACGGAACTGCACTACAACTGTTGGTTATCTGACTGTTAACATTTAACCATCGTTACCTAACCAACGGATTTAATCAGAACTGGTGCAAATGGGCATAAATGTTGAGCCCAGATTTTTCCGCGTGTCTTTTGATAGCCATTATCTCGCTCGCTACAGCGTGTCTACAATATTTTATATACTAAGCCGTCATAGCAATTTTTCATCGGTAGACAGAAAACTCATAAATCTCCCAATCGGTAGAAAGTTGATGCATTTTCAACTATTTCAAAAGCCTGAAATCGTGAACTAAATTTTAATTTCCTATTTCACTCGCAGATATTTTGGAAGTTAAATCATAATTCTCGGCAGATTTAATTTTAAATGATTTTATCGTTCTTCGACAGTTGGATTTGATAGATATTCACGTATTGAAATCGAATTAGTTGAGCTTTACTGAAATAATATCATAAGAAATAGTACAGTCATTTGGTGCGACTAAATTACATGGCCTGGAAAGTTGGGAAATTCGTAATTTCATAGATTAATGCCTATTTTAAATTTCTACCTTGTCCACACGTATCTTCCCACACCATCGTGGAGTAGAGGGAAAGTGCTCTTGGGGAAACCAGAACCACCTCATTCTAATTTTGGAAACAAAATGAATGCGGAGAGTCGGATTTCATGGTCAAGCATGCTAATTGGTATAGTGCGTTGTCCAATGCTCCTTCGATGTCAAGAAATATAGCCATTCCAATATTCTTGTTGACGAGAGCTTGGTTAAGTTTCTCGACAAGATTATGAAACGCTAAATCTGTAGATTAACCAGTACAACGCAATAGAATATATCTAATAGCAGTGTTCTGAGCGCTTTATTCATGTTTGGCCCTCCATCGCTGCTTGATAAGAGTTTTTTTTAAATGATAGTAGTACATTGTTATGTGATTATGTCCACTGATAACCCGTGGCGCTTCCTATGGCGAATTCACGATACACTTACTCACGGTATGTTCTTGCGCATGTAGCCGACAGCGTGTGACGTCATGTGGGAATCTCAATCGGTGATGTACAATTGTAAATATATGGGAAATACTCTGTTTGCATATTTCCACTTTATGAATGAATATTCAAATGCGACATGGTTTTTCAGATATAATATGAAATATTAATTTATTATCAGTAACTTAGTTATCTTTTTTTGGTAAGTACAATGATGCTGGGAGTTAACAATGTACAAAACGTGTAGAAATATGTAGGTAATATATATTTTTCACATCTTAAAAAGATTTGAAACAGAAATATTTATGGGTGGGCAAAATCAAACATACATATTTCATATTTCTACCATTATATTTTATTTATTATACAAGACTCCTTAACAAAGGTGACACTGGTATACGAAACGAGCCAAAGGCGAGTTTAGTATGATTAATGCGAGTGTATTAATAACCATTACATGAAATTTGCATACACTATTTTTTCTACGAAAAAGAAATTTGATTTGAAAAAAAATATAAAAGAATGCACTAACCGGGTCTCGAACCTACGGGACCACATTGAACTAATATAAAACGTATATAGGTATGTTACTGTTATACAAAATTAGTAATAAATCGCTGTAAACAAGAATTAATAAGTTTAAATATGTATTTACCTTGGTCATTAAGTATTTTTGGTCAGGTTCTCGACATTTATTTTGGTCTTCTCAACATTCTACAGAAAATATTGGGTCTGCCTACTTGGTTATTTAAAAATCTAGATTTCTATTGGTCAATTTTTCAGTTTCATAATGAAATCCGGTGTTATAATGAGTATCATTTATGAAACTGAAAATTGGCATTTAATTTAATTTATAGTATATAGGAGTAGAAAAAACTTATATTTAGAATCATTTATTGAAATTTGTTAATTTTGACATATTTTTGTCTAGTTTTTCAGATAGTTATGAAAACTGATTTTCCTAATAATTTTCCTTAATCGTTAGGAAACAAAAATAGCCTTATATTATAAAACAGTATTAAATAACACTAATAACAGTAAATTAGTGGGTAATAAAATTCCAAATAAACGAATCAACTCAAGTACAATTGAAATTAAAGCTAACAACACCTTCTATTGCATGAAAACACAATGAATCGAAAGACTGTTGAGAGGTGGGTGTAAATTTCTGGTTCCCGCGGGACGTAACTGCGCGGCTCGGACGCAATTTGGAGTAGAAATAAGCGTACCGTGAGTAAGTGTATCGAGTGGCGAATTAATTGTACGGGTGGCGCCACTTTGAGCAGCTTTGATGTCTTCAGGTTGTGGTCTTCGCTAACAGCCGGAAAAGGAGATTTCTTTATTTTCTGGATATTTGGCGGAAAATTTAAAATAACATCAACATTTGTTTGATATTATATTAATAACAATCGAATAGTCGAGTTTAATTAAATTAAATGACAAAAAGTGTACATTAAAATGCCTGAAGCTGAAGAAATTAAACAATAATCAACCAGTTGATATATCTTTATTCATTATAGAAAATAACACTATAAATAAATATAAGAAAATTTGTTAATTATATAAGAGATGAGGCTAACATTTACTTGTGGAGAACTATTTTGCGCCCAAGCGCTAGCGAGGGTTAGCAATAAAGTCATAGACCAGTAAATATACTCAGATTTTTTCTCATTCGCGTAAAATTAATTCTTAGATATTCATTCATTCAACTCAATGCGTTTCGCATGAAATTGGGGACAGTCTACCTACAATGATCTTGAAAATCTATATACTGTAAACAATTTAATAATAAAAAAGCCACCCAAGCCTCCGTATAATGTGACGAAATAGCAACGCTTACAGATAACTTGCAGAATAGAAAAATATCGAATCATATCATTTCTGAAGAGGCAAATGTTATGGCGTACTCTGGAATAATTTGTTCATTTTTGTATTTAAGACTTATAAGCGGAGTTCTATACATCTATCGATGTGGTCCACTGTCTAATGCATGTTGTGTTCTATATTGTATTGTATAGTAATTCTAACAACTTCAGTTGAAGGTTATTTCAACAATGAATTGAATATTACAGCTGACTAATTGCTGTACAATAATTCGCACATCAAACTTGGGTTTTACTTGGAGTGGACTTGCACCTTTAATGCGTGGATTTCAATCAGAGTCTGTCCTCCTCCAAACTTCCAATTGTTACAATCCTTCGCCGGTAAATGTGAGGTAAATGTAAGATTGTATGGTATCGCTATTTTTTCTGTGACTACTTTTTTAATAAAAGGGCCATTAAAAATAAACTGTCATTACTGATGATAATGAATATCAATAAAATATCATGATATTTTTAATGCCTATCAAACGTGTTAAAAGAAAACGACGCCATCTGAAAGTTGCTTGTCCTGTATTCATTTACATACCGAAAGTTGCGTTTTGACACACACAACCTAGATGAGCCCGTCCCACCCAGGATGTTCCTCTCTAAGCGGGGTACATATCCGGGGAGGACTTCCACCACTTCCCCTCATCTTATCTGATGGGTCTCATCATCGTAGTTCGCGTTTCGGCGTACAGCTCGTCCCTAGCTAAGCTAAAAGGGCTAGCAGCTGGGGGCGAGCCTTCTTCTCTTTGGCCATGTAACCTCGGTGGTTTTTTCTTCGGCGGTCTTCCGTTGTGTGTATAATAATTGTCCTGGAGGTACAATCAACATTACCATTCGTAAATAATTTATAAATTAATATTTACATTGCAAATATCATTAAGTACATTATATCGTTCAATAAATAAAATGTTTATAATTCTCTATTATTCATTTTTTTCCTCAGTGTAATTGAAAAAGTTTAGTATCTTATGCGTCGGCTAAAAAATGTTGTTTACTCCGCGGCTGAGATACTACTTAGTTAGACTCGTCTGTTGAACGCCTTGCTTCGCTCGTCTCGCAATTTTCAGACTCGTCCAACAAATTAGCACTTTCAGTTCTTGGCATACAAATAACTATTGTTTGTAACTAAGTAATCCAGCGTCATCTGGTTAGTTAACACATTCACTGCCAGGGGCACATAGTGACGATTGACCGTGTGCCACCTATTTACAATCACTATGTGCCAATCAACGCCTCTCAGGTAGTCAATGTCATATTTTTGATTGTTTATCAGGTTTTGGAATTATTTTTGTTGTAAATACATCAAAAAAGGGAAAAATAAACATGGTTTATAGTCTATATAGAAAGGACAAGGAGTAATAAATCATTCATTTAAGTAGATTTCATAGACGTACCAAAATATATTTTAAGAGGGTATACCGTAAGGTACATTTTGTATTGAACGAATGAGCTACAGCTATGCTAAAGAATATACGATTTAGGTCAGAGGTAACGGGATGTACTAATTTTAATAAAAAAAAGTGATAGAGGTACATAAATTTTAGTTTTCTTAGAAACATTATCGGGAATATTATTTTAAAAGAAAGTAGGTACATTAAATCAGTACTTAGTATTAGTTCTTTGAGTAAAGTTTTCTTAGAAACATTATCGGGAATATTATTTTAAAAGAAAGTAGGTACATTAAATCAGTACTTAGTATTAGTTCTTTGAGTAAAGTTGTATGAAGTTGTATGGTTTTCATAATATTGTAAACAGTTGGAATATATTTAAAACATTTGTTGAATGTTAATTGTGCAAGTACCAAACAATGTCGATAAGCCAAGGACCATCTAAACGACCAAAAACAGGTCCATAATCTTTAAATGAAAAAACTCTGATATTGAATTGTTATATATCATTGAAAAACAAGGATCCAAGTGCAAGTGTTGATGATATTGTGGAATTAACGGCTGCTATGTTGTGTGTTGCTAAATCAACAATTTATAGATTACTAAAAGAAAGCAAGAATGGAACTCTTCAACCCCCTAAAACTCCTTCAGGCCGAAGACCAATTGAGATCGATGAGTCATTAAAACAAAGACTAAGGCGTGAAGTCCATGGATTTTACTTACGAAAGGACATTCCAACACTTGACAAAATTATGACATCAGTGCAAGAAGATACGGACTATCCAAAATTCTCCAGAATGACATTATGCAAACTTTTGAAAGATGTGGGTTTCAGATATACAAAACATAATAGAAAATCTCTCTTGATAGATAAACCGGAAATAGTTTTTTGGAGAAGAGACTATTTAAGAAGCATTCGACATGCCAGAGAACAAAATTGAAAATCTTCTACTTAGACGAAACATGGATAAATGCTGGATATACAGTTTCCAAATCTTGGCAAGATGAAAACATTAAAAGCGGAAGGCAGGCATTCGTGGAAGGTTTGTCGTTAGGTTTGCAGCCACCATCTGGAAAAGGAAAAAGACTTATCATTGTCCATGTTGGAAGTTCTGAAGGTTTTGTTGATGGTGGATTATTAACTTTTATTTCAAAACGCACGGGGGACTATCACGAAGATATGAATGGGGATGTCTTCGAGGAATGGTTTGTTCAAATGTTGGATCTGATTCCAAAAGGGGCTGTTATTGTTATGGACAACGCAAGTTACCATTCACGGTTACGAGAAGCATTGCCCACAAGTCGTTGGCGTAAAGCAGAGCTTTTGGAGTGGCTTATTTCGAAAAATATTAAGTTTCCAAAAGATCCACT